>JBAKBP010005367.1:0-122793 GCA_037953745.1 Lithodes maja
CTATAATAAAATATATAATATATAATATATAATAAAAATAAAATAAAATATAGAATTTCATATATAATTATACTAATAATAAATATATAAATAATTAATAATAAAACACAACTATATATATATATATAAAATATATAATATAGTATATAATATAAATATATATATGAATTCATATATAATTATAATACTAATAATAAATATATAAATAATCAATAATAAAACACAACTATATATATATAGAATATATAATATAGTATATATATAAATATATATATGAATTCATATATAATTATAATACTAATAATAAATATATAAATAATTAATAATAAAACTAATATATATATATATATATATATATATATATATATATATATATAGAATATATAATAGTATATATATATATATATATATATATATATATATATATATATATATATATATATATATATATATATATATATATATATGTTTATATATTATACTATATAATAGATTTAATATATATATATATATATATATATATATATATATATATATATATATATATATATATATATATATATATATAATATAATATAATATAATATAATATATAAATAACATATAATAAGAATAGTTAAAACCTATAATAATAAAACACTTTAACTCACCGGTTATGCCCAGGTCTTCAGCTTTTTCACGGTACGCCCTGTCCTTCCTCTCTCTGTCCCGGAATGCCCTCATCTTCTTGTTATATAGGAACTCTTGCTCCCTATACCACTCTGCAACTGCAGCCTCCTTGTCATCCGGTATGACGTAATAGGTTCGCTTCCTCTTTTTTGTCTTCTTGGATGGTGCGTGGGCGTCAGCTTGTTGCGATGGGCGGCTGGGCTGTGATTGGGAAGAGGCATCTGAGGATCCCTCCTCGTCGCTGCCCTGTTGCGTGTCCACAACTGGATGCGCGATGCGTGTTGGCAGGATAGATGGGCTGATTGTGGCGGGGCGTGTGGGGCTACATCGTTGTGCAGCGGATGAATACTCATCGACAATTTCAATGGGCTCAGGTGAGGGTGTAAATCGTTGCCCGCTGATCTGCGTATCACTGTTGTCATCCGAGTCAACATCGTCATCAAGGGCATCTTCATGGACACCAACATCCACCTCATCAAGGGCCTCTGATGCAAAGAGATCTTCCGATTCCTGGGGCTTGGCAGGCTTCTTGAGTAGCTTGCGTCCCTTGGGCATGGTGGTGGTGGTGGTGGTTGGTGGGTGGGTGGGTTGGTGATGTCTGGTGTGTGGTCCGTGCGGGGGTGCTGGAGATACTGGTGGTGGCAGCTTGGTCGGCAGTCTTTTGTAGGCTGGGTGTGTAGCACTGCCACGCCGTACGCTTGGCCAGACTGTTGGTCGTGGTTGACGTACGCGTGACCAGCTAATCGAATGCGTGTCGGGATAACGAACGTGTACATGACGTGTCTGACCTGTGGCTGACGTCCTGTTAGCCTCTTGCAGCATGTCCAGACAGGATTGTGCTGACGCGATACACGTGTGAGCATGAAAATTTGGTCGAGTTTATCTGTTCGCTGGCGTGTGAGTCAACCTGATGTCGGCTGCTTGACGTGTTGTGGACGTGATTCCAAACATCTTGTGGACGTATGGCATACTGGGTTGTCTGTTTTTAGTCGGGCCTGTGTCATGTCATGGTCGTGTCGAGCTTACTATAGTCTGGTTCGAACAATTTGCCCGATTAATTCCCGATTATTGTACGTCAAAAACGATTGCTGCACGTCCGAAAACCGATCGACATACGTCAGCAGCACGTCCAAAATTTAACGGTTTTTTTCCCCGACCATCAAAAACAGTCGGCTGAAAAATAGTGCATACACTAATTATTGGCCGACTTCACGGACCTGTCGGCGGGCACCCCGTCCAGTTCCAGATGAACTCGAGTAGAGCCGATTTATTTACACGATGTTGCTCGATCATGCACGATTTTTCAAAAATTCAAATATTTTGAAAAGATCGGCTCTTGTCGGGTCTTTACGTACTGTATGGGACGCAGCCTTTAGTAAGATATGAAAGAAGATCTCCAATAGAGCGACCCAGGCCGTGTCTCACACAGTACGGCCACCGCTCGACAGCTGCCGACAGAGGACGACTTGCACTTTTTCGCCGATTGTAATCGAATCACTGGATCACTGCACGATCCTCGCAGGCACACGATTGATGTACAACAAACCCTCGACAGTCACTCAACACACACACACACGTCACACACACATCATACACGCCGGCAACACCACCGTTGTAGAATAAATCGCTGACCGGCGACGCTACTCACTCGGCTATAACATGTTCGTCATACATTTAAAGCAAGTCAAGAGCACGATAATGCCGCCTTTGGTTGACAACCATACGTTTACAGCACAACAGACACACATACGTTGAACGATAAATACGACCGTTGTAGGCCGCACACGATATTGACACGGCAAAGGAACCGCCCTATGCATATATATATACCAGGTATATATATATATATATATACCGGTATATATATATATATATTATATTTATTTATAAATAACACCCCGTTCTTAACATTAATTATCAATTACAAACTCCAATATACTTGAATAAAACTATAATAATAATACGCTGTAGTTAAGTAGTCAATAGGTGAATGTATACCTATATCATTACACGATCTGGTATACACTGACATTGATGCAGTATATCATTAGTTTACAAGTGGATGTATTTTAGTAAACTTGTAGATGTTTATGTTAACTATAGGCTACACACACACACACAAGAAGAATTGATAGAGAATTTGAATGTTGGTGATGAATTCAGTAACAGCGACCATCGTACGATAACTTTCACTTTAAAGTTTACTAGTAACGAACCAAATAGTAGCATCGAAAAAGTCCCTAATTTCAAGAAAGCAAACTTCCATAAACTTAGAGCTATGTTTAAAGAAACTGACTGGAGCTTTTTAATTAACAATAACGACATAAATACATCTTGGAAGTTATTCGAAACCACTTACCTAAAAGCAGTGCAAGACTTCATACCATCGAAAATACGGCGTCCAGGCCATAATAATAAGCCCAAATGGTGGAATAAAGATATTTCAAACTGCCTGCTTGCTAAAAAAATTGCTAATGATAGATTAAAATCCTCACAAAATGACGAAGAACGGGTAAAATTTGTAGAGCTACGACGCAAAGCCAAAAAGTTAATTAAGCAAAGTAAAAAGACCTTAGAGTTACATATTGCGAATCAAAGTAAAACAAACCCGAAAGAATTCTATAGTTATATCAGAAAGAAAAAACTAGTTACTTCAACTGTTGGACCGTTAGTCGATGAAAATGGAGAATACACCAAAGACGAAGTACAAATGAGTAATGCCCTCAATACCTTCTTTGCATCAGTTTTACAACAGAAGACCTCAGTGATATCCCTACACCATCGCCGATTCAGATTGATAATTCAGATGTTCTAAGCAATATCACCGTTACAGAGAGAGAAGTATTGAATTGTTTAGATAAACTCAAGGTAAATAAAACGCCAGGACCTGATACAATCTCGCCTAGAGTTCTAAAGGAAGCTAAGAATGAGCTCTCCAAACCACTGACATTACTATTCAATAAATCCTTGCAGTCTGGAACTATGCCTGATCAGTGGAAGCTAGCCAACGTAACACCGATATTCAAAAAAGGCAGCAAATCCCTACCCAGTAACTATCGTCCAATTAGCTTAACCTCAGTTGTATGTAAAATGCTAGAAACGGTCATACGAGACAGACTCGTAAATCACTTAGAGGAAAATAACATACTTAAAGATACTCAACACGGCTTTCGTAAAAAACGTTCCTGTTTAACAAACCTCTTAGACTTCTTCCACGATATCCTCAACCTCTACGATGAGAGTAAAGCTGTAGATATTATATACCTTGATTTTCAAAAGGCCTTTGACAAAGTTCCCCACAAACGTTTACTGCTAAAACTAAAGCGCATGGAATACAAGACGGTGTGTTGAAATGGATAGAAAATTGGCTCAGCAACAGAAAGCAAAGGGTAGTCATAAACGGTAAGGCATCTAAATGGACCAATGTAAGTAGCGGGGTACCCCAGGGATCGGTACTAGGACCAATTCTCTTTCTAATTTACGTCAACGACATAGATGAGGGTCTCACCTGCACAATCTCAAAATTTGCTGACGATACAAAAATTGCAAATAGCGTACTCTCAAAAGAACAAGTTGACGATATGCAACACAATCTAGATAAATTGTCATGTTGGGCCCAAATTTGGCAAATGAGTTTCAATGCGGATAAATGTAAAGTACTACATATCGGATACCTAAATGAGAAAGCAAACTATTCGATGAATGGCACTCAGCTTAAGAATGTAAACAGAGAAACCGATCTGGGAGTAACAATATCGAGTAACCTAAAACCGAGTCAACAATGTTCAGAAGTTGTTAAGAAGGCAAACAAAATAATTGGCTTTATAGGCAGGTCATTTGAGCATAAATCCAAAGAAGTTATCCTGACCCTTTACAATTCCTTAGTCCGCCCTCTTCTGGAATACTGCGTTCAATCCTGGTGCCCTTATTACCAAAAAGATATAAACAAGCTAGAACGAGTTCAACGTAGAGTTACCAAAATGATACCTAGCTTAAAGAACAAACCATACGAAGAGCGTCTTAGAGAATTAAATCTATTTCCTTTAACCCAGCGCAGATTAAGAGGTGACTTAATTCAAGTGTTCAAAATCATCAAAGGCATCGACAATATGAACTGTAGTAAGTACTTCACTATCGACCAATCTAATTACACGCGGGGAAACGGTTGCAAAATTATTGGTAAATCTTTTAACTCGCACGAATCTAAGAATTTCTTCTTCAATCGAGTTGTCAACTTGTGGAATGGGCTTCCCCGAGACGTTATAGACTGCATCACCGTTGATTCATTTAAACTCCGCCTAGACAAATATCTCTCATCATACCCGCGACTGACTGCGTTTGTAAATGAATAACTTTATTTTATCCCCTCCTCAGTTACTAATCCATCTGTCCTCTACTAACTTCCTAATCCTGCCACGGACATTAGTTCCAGGGCAGTAATTCCCTTTCCAATGTTCCCTTACCCCCTCTAAACCACTGTTTGGACACTTGATCCTCAGTGTTTTGGAGGACAAGCAACCTAGAAGGGTAACTAGATCTGTTGTTGCTTGATTTCCTTTGTACTCCTTTGTACACACACGCACGCAGAGAGAGAGAGAGAGAGAGTGAGTGAGTGAGAGAGAACTACTCGCAGACATACAATACAGTATATAGACTAAAATAATACACACACACACACAATATATATAAACTAAATAATACACACACACACACACACAATATATATAAACTAAATAATACACACACACACACACACACACAATATATATAAACTAAATAATACACAACCAACCACGCAAACGCACACACACACACACATGCACACACACACACAATATATATACACTAAATAATACACAACCAACCACACAAACACACACACAATTTATATATAAACTAAATAATGCACAACCAAACACGCAAACGCACACACACACACACAATATACATAAACTAAATAATACACAACCAACCACGCAAACGCACACACACACACACACACACACACACAATATATATACTAAATAATACACAACCAAACACGGAAACGCACACACACACACACAATATATATAAACTAAATAATACACAACCAACCACGCACACAGACACACACACACACAATATATATAAACTAAATAATACACAACCAAACACGGAAACGCACACACACACACACACACACACACACACACACAGCCCGTAGCCTAGTAGGTAGCGCTCTCGTCTCACACACGAGGGGTCGGGGGTTCAATCCCTCGGCCGGGCGGAGACAAATTGGGCTTGTCTCCTTTCATGTGTTAGCCTCAGTTCACCTAGCTGTAAATAGGTACCTGGAATAAGTGGACGACGTTGTGACGTCCCATCTGGGGTTGGCAAAAATGGTACAAGGCGAGATGGGTATCATATGGTTCACCTAAGCTGATGGCGACCTAAGCCTTCGGGTGAGACGGTACCGTCTATAGTGAGAATGGTACCATACAGATCCACCCTAAGCTTTCGTTTCCGATGTCGCCAATTGGCTAAAAATACAGACTACACACACATCCACAGCCATTCCAACGATACATAAAACACCTACACATATAGGAGGCGGGAAATAACGAGTATGCTCACTCCCGCAATACAACTAGAGTAAGTACAACTAGAGTAAGTACACACACACGCACACACACACACACAATATATATAAACTAAATAATACACAACCAAACACGCAAACGCACACACACACACACACACACACACACAAACTACTCACACACATATAATATATAGACTAAAATCATACACAATCAACCATCGATCAGAGGATGACAATGAAGATATCCCAGGATTCACATACGCTTGCACAACATATACACGGGCGTCACACGATAAAATTTAACGGTTTTTTAACCGTTTTTTTTGCCGATTATCGGCCAGAATTTAGTGTAGCCACTATTTTTTGGCCGATCACCGCCGACCATTTCCGCGCCACTCGACCACCCCTCGCCTACCACGATAAGGCAATCTTTTTACACGATCACAGACGATGTCAGACGATCCCTGAAAAATTCAAATATTTTGAAAAGATCGGCTGTGGTCGGCGGCTAACGTACTGTGTGAGACGCGGCCTTAAGGAAGCCATACTGGCGATCTGAGAGTAGATTATGAGAAGATAAATGCTTAAGAAATTTGAAAGTAAGAATAGTTCAAAAACTTTAGAGACACAAGAGATGAGAGCAATTGGACGATAGTTGGAGGGTTGAGAATGGTCACCCTTCTTTGGGACAGGTTGAATGAGAGCGAACTTCCAGCAAGAAGGGAAGACGTTAGAGAAGAGACAGAGACAAAAGAGTTTGCCTAGGCAGGGAGTCAGCACGGAAGAACAGTTTTTGAGAACAACAGGAGGAACACCATTCGGACCATACGCCTTCTATGTACTAAGCCCAGGGAGGATAGAAAGTACATCTTTAGAATAGATTAGGATATTAGGCATAAGTAGGAGAGAGGGGGGTGGAGAGGGATGAATAGCACCGGAATCATCCAAGGTGGAGTTTTTAGCGAAAGTTTGAGCGAATAGTTCAGCTTTGTCAGAGGAAGAAGTGATGGTTGTGCCATCAGAGTGGAAAAGGGGAGGGAAAACCGAGGAAGAAAAATTGTCGGACAGGTTTTAGGCTAGATGCTAGAAAGCTTGGGAAGAGCTAGAGTTGGATAGTTCAGTGCATTTATTATTGATGAAAGAGTGTTTGGCAAGTCGAAGAACAGATTTGGCTTGATTCCGGGCAGAAATATAGGAAGAATGAGATTCTTGAAGTTTAAGGCGTCGGTACTGTTTAAATGCTTCCTCCTTGTTGCAGACAGCAGTAGAAAAAGCATGAGTAAACCAAGAATTTTTGCACTAGTCAGAGAGAAAGAAAATGGAATGTATGCCTCCATGCCCGATAGGATTACCTCGGTAATGCGTTCAGCACTCTCCGAGGGTCCTCGGCCACAGAAGCAATATTCATTCCATGGGAAATCAAATAAGTACTGCCAGAGAGCCTCCCAATCATCAGCAACAAAGTGCCACAAGCGCCGCCTGCTAAGAGGATCAGGTGGCCGTACTGGAGAGATAGGACAGATGACAGAGATAAGTTTATGGTCGGAGGAGCCCAAAGGAGAGAAAAGATCGACACTATAAGAAGAAGGGTTAGAAGTTAGAAACAAGTCAAGAATGTTGGGCCAATCTCCGAGGCGATCCGGGATATGGGTAGGTTGCTGAACCAACTTCTCTAGGTCATTTAGGATAGAAAAAACGTAGGCTTGTTCACCAAGTTGGTCAGTAGAATTAGAGGAGAGCCATTGGTGGTGATGAACATTGAAATCTCCTAAAATGGAGATTCAGAGAAAGGAGAAATGGCTAGAATGTGTTCCACTTTAGAGTTTAGATAATCAAACAATTTGGGAAAGTCGGTAGAGTTAGGGGAAAGACAGATATCACATAAATATTTAATATGAGAATGACAGGAAAGTTTGAGCCAAAAAGTGGAGAATTCAGAGGAGCCACAATCGGAAATACGAGAGCAAGTGAGTTTGTTGTGCAAGTATGCACAACATCTGCCTTTGGCTTTGAAACTAGGATAGAGAAAGTAGGAGGATACAGAGAAGGGGCTGATGGCAGTTGCTTCAGACACCTGAGTTTCACACCCACTAAATATGTCAGCCTTGGCTGGGATCGAACCCAGGTCAAGCAGATTCACACGTGAGCGTCCTTGCCACTCGATCGCCGTGGCTCCAGTGCTGAATGAAATTATCAAGCACTAGCCTCAATAAAATGTATGATTGCAGCCAAAACAATAAGGGTGAACCACGGTCGGGAGGTTCATGGTCGATGTATGAACTGTTAACACGGATATTATACGCGATTGTTGTTACAGGAATGAATGGAGGAGGTTTGTTAGGAAGAACATGTGAAGGTATTTGTAACCTTTTAATTGACAAACCTGGCAGGTCATCATCCCCGATGTTGTGAAGAGACTTTGTTGTGGAAGTGTATATCATCTGAGGTGAAGTCAATGATACTGAGGCCTGGTGAATGTTGTTCCGAATGTTAAGATACTTGCTTTGGCAGGTGTTTATTGTATTCATTTTCTCCCGGTCATCATTGTTCCCTTTCTAATGTCCCTTGCTAATCCTCCCCATCTATTTAACGGGAATGAATGGTTGGCTACTGACTGTCTGACTGCCTGTTACACTTTCTGTGGTAGCATTAGCATGACCAGGTGCTGTCTGTTATATACTAATGACTATACTGTTTCAGCGACCAGGTAGATGTCAATAGTTCCAGCTGATTGACTTGTGCGACCGTGATTATTTAAACCTTGAAGAATTAAGAATGACTAAAAGACGAGACATTGAACACGGTGGTCGGTTGCATGAGCCAATCAGCTAGACTTATTGACATCTAGGTGAGCCGTTCTCACCTCAGCGTCGCTGAAACATAGTATAGTGATCCAGCAGCCCACATAATGGACACATTAACAATACCCAACAGGGTTTTACAAACTAATGGTCCTCGGAGTCACCGTCCTACAGATATTATCTGCCATCACTCACAGTGGTTACAGGAGAATTCGCCCCGAAACCAAGTCGCCCCGCTCTTGGACAACGAGTTCGCCCCGTTTATCCCCCCACCACCACCACTCCTGGAGCTTACCACTTATTTCCATCCCTCCCCCAACCCCTGAGGTCTTCTGTAGTAAAAACTGATGCAAAGAAGGAATTGAGGACATTACTCATCTGTACTCATTTGTTAGGTTAGGTTAGATTAGGGTTAGGTTAGGTTAGGGTTAGGTTAGGTTAGGGTTAGGTTAGGTTAGGGTTAGGTATTTTAGGTTAGGTTAGGTTAGGTTAGGTTAGGGTTAGGTTATTTTAGGTTAGGTTAGGTTAGGGTTAGGTTAGGTTAGGGTTAGGTTAGGTTAGGGTTAGGTTAGGTTAGGTTAGGTTAGGGTTAGGTTATTTTAGGTTAGGTTAGGTTAGGGTAAGGTTAGTTTAGGTTAGGTTAGGTTTGGTTTGGTTTGGTTAGGTTAGATAGATGAATAGAGGGGGAATTCTTCAGTACCCCTTAAGGGTGGAGGGGGGACATTAACGAGGCGAACTCGCGGCGGGGCTACTTCTCAAAGCGGGGCGAACTCGTTTCGGGGCGAATTCTCCAGTATTCCTCACAGAGCACTCGGTTTATGGTTACGCATATAGTTATTAATGATTATATAGGGTGACAGTCTCTTATCTAACTTATACATTTTATTGCACATAATATATAGTTACCCTTGTATAGACTTAATCATGAGATATTTAATGTTAACATAGTTATATCGGCATTAACCCCCCCCCCCCCCCCCCACACACACACACACACAGTCACACACATACAGCTGCCACGTGGAATTGTGATATAATTATGGTCTTTTCAGGCCTAGCGTGGTTGCTAAGTTTCAGTATATCTTAAATAGTTCCTACGCATGTTTTTCTCTTCCAGAAGCCAATAGGTCTAAGTCATAACATGATTGGTTGTTAAAATATCAGTGGATATATCTTTTCATGAGCTACCCTGGCAACCTGTAACGCGCTGAGTTAGTTGCGAAAGATAATAATTGGTAGAAAGTGCGGTCCCTGTGACTCCTGCCAAACCACTATTCCTACACACAGAGAGAGAGAGAGAGAGAGAGAGAGAGAGAGAGAGAGAGAGATGGCTAGAGCCATAATATATACTGATATGCGCGTGCATGCAGTGAAACATTAGTGTTTATCGAAACACAAGTGTGTGTGTGTGTGTGTGTGTCTTTGAAATATCATATTAGCATTGTTGATTAACCCTTTGAAATTTGGACTAAGTGGCGGTTCACAACTTATGTCGTGTGCCATTTTCAGCACGTAATGTTGCAGAGAGAGAGAGAGCTGAGCTGTGTGAGGAGTGTAGTAAGGCTATGGCCGTCGCACACCACCGCGGTGGGCCAACTGACATGAATCCCACTCTTCCCCACCCTCACGCACTCGCTACACAGGGAATTATGTAGGAAACTACCTAATTACATGGTTTTTGCACTCGTGTTGCGCGATCGTTGCAAGAAAACTAGCGGTCGTACAAGGATGGTTGGGATGTCATTGGAAAGCTCTGTTTATGCCCTTTCAGGGATATATACTTGTTTTACGCTCTGGGTCTTATTTAGGCATGAAAATGATCACGTAAACAACCCTATTTAGGGTTAAAACACCCCGCTGGGCGGTACATATAAATTACCGCCTAGGCCGCTCGTTAGGTGTTAAAAAGTTTCCCACAGGTTAGGTTTGCTCAATCGTCTGTTACCCCTTATCCCCGTACAGCCTCTTTCTCCGTACAGGGACACTGTTGTAAGCGTATCAGGTATTGTTCGCATATGAAAAATGCCTCTGAAAGGGTGCAGTCAAAGTCATGTAATCTCTACTCTTCTCCACCATATTGTCTACAATATCTCCACATTGTGAAAACTGCATGTATATTACTGTTATGCCATTATTATAATCAGTGTTCTTCACAACTGTCCCAGCGTATACCTCTCACTCTGCAGAGACAGAGGGCCACCCGCTTCGTAACTCATTCCCACCACTTTTCTGCTCACCATTCAAAGCCAACAGTTAACTTAAATTCAAAGCCAACAGTTAACTTAAATTCAAAGCCAACAGTTAACTTAAATTTCCCGTAATTGTTCAGCTCAACAAGTAATGCTAATAACAAACACCTTTATCATACATATCAACATTGGGAAATGCAAACCACTAAAACTTCTCTGGGGCTATTTTGAAAGTATATAGCGTTTTCCAATGACATTTTAGTAGGACCTATTTTTCTTATAAGTTATAACGACTTTGAAGTTTGTAGCACTTATTTCCGAGCAAATAATATATTTGTTTCTATTTAAGTGGGTTACCAGTTCTAAAGTCTGATATTTTTGTACTGTATTTTAGTCATATATATATTTTTTCTTCTCCAAACCCCCTTCTCAAACACAAAATACACCTCTGGAGAATATCATAATTATATCAATATATATTGCACTGCTTTTATTTCTGAATGACCTATTTTCTCTAACAGTGTAGGATTCTTTGGTGTAAGCGACTAGTTATGAAAGCTGTTATTTTGGTATGGTAATTTCACTAATGACGACTAGATGGATATGGATATGCAATACATTATATTATTTTAAGTAACAACACAATGCTACACATAATGCTGTATTTGAAACAAAAGGCATGAGACAGAGAGGTATGAGGAGCCCCAAAACAAATGCCGCAAATCGACAATACGGGCCAGCCCGGGACCTCAACCAAAATTAAGAGACCAACATTAACCCAAAGAAGAGCAAATGAACATCAGCTAAGGAAAAGACTAATCTATAATGTGGATAGATATAGATAAATAGATAGATAGATAGATAAATAGATAGTGTGAGTGAATGAGTGAGAAAGAGCTGTCTTACTAAATAGATAGTGAATCTAGCAATCCCTACAAATTGGTTTGCAAACAATAATTACACATAACAAATATTTCTTAAAGGCAAATTTCACTAGCAAAAACTATTTACATCTTAATTAATATCAAGAGATAAAACAGTAACCATAACACTGGTGAAATAATTCACGTAACTCCCCTCCCCCACCCTACACACTTCCAACCTTCCCTACACAATAATCCCCCCCCCCCCCAACCCCTTCTCCGTGTAGCCCCTCCCTCTCCTTCCCAGCAAATCTAACGACGCCATCTATGGGATATAATATGCAACAGATTCAGGGTGGGGGGGGGGGGGGGGAGTGAGCGATCTTAGTAATACCAGAGCGAAAGACCCAGCGAAATTACCATTAGGTGGCCCAGTCGGAAAGGTGACCGACTGTACATACGATATATTTTACACAACTCAACGAAAATATTTACCTGCGAAATATACTAATTACTGTTGTTGTTTATAATTTCCCCTATGATTACTGTGTCACCCGGCGTATTTAATGTGGTACTGTACATTCACTAAAAGAAGGTCAAGGTCTACAGTCGTCTGTGTACAAACTGAACAAAGTAGGAGACATTACGCATCCCTGTGGTGCACCTGTGTGGGTAACTAATGTATTAGTTTTGTGTATTGTGGTCTTTGCGACAGATAGCTAAACATCCATATTAATAGATTACCATTTACACCCATATTAAACAGTTTATTTAGCAAACTGTGTGATTGTATTGTATTAAAAGCAGAGTTAAAATCGATGAATACACTTCTGGTCTGTGAATCAGGTCTGTCTAGATGTTTCCTGATCACATTCACTATGGTTAAGCACGCATCCTGTTTTGCAGTCAGCAAATTGGAGCAGATCCCTTAAAGCTTTTACACTTTTGCACGAATAATTTCTTACAACAGTTTTTAAAAAAATCGTAATATTTGACGTTAACACAATAGGTCGAATATCATTGAAAACCTTAGGGAACGAGATTCTAGCAATTGGTTTTATTTCCTACAATTTCCAACGTTCGGTACTACCCCTTGATCTAGTGAGTCCTGAAACAATTTGTGCAGCATAGAGGTCAGGTGGTCAGCGCAACAGTTGAGTGCTGAGCTGGTGTACAGTCGGATGCCATATTTTCTAGCCCACTCATTAGAATTAATGTTTTTCTTTATGCAATTATATCCAGCTGGATTAATTTTTGGATAAATCTTCCTTTTCAATAAATAGTATACATATTTTTGTAGTTGATTTATAAAAGATTATTTTGATAAATTTGTTTCCATAATTAGAAATGGGTGAAATTCAGAAATTTGTATGAGTGCGGCTAGAGATTATGATATCCGAGTGTAAGTTTGTCAGGACCCATAGCTTTGCTGCTTCGGATGCGTTTTAGAGACTCCAGTACGTTCTCAAAAGTTATAATGATTCGATGGTCTCTTTTATCTCTAATAACTGACATTACATTATTACACTCATCCCTGAAATCGACTTTATCGAACCTTGCAAAAAACACATTTATATAATTTACGTTAATGTTGTCTATGTCAAGCCTATTAGTGTTATGCGACGTTATAATTTAACACGCTTTATAGTGATCACAAGTTATTCGTTGATCTACAAATATCTCACTGGGAGGCAACTAATTTTGGTTTAAATATTATACAACAATGATAATCAGTTGGACACAAAATACACGATCAAGGTTCACAAGTGTATTCCTTAACAGCTATGGTACATAACTTAGATAATCCAGGGAACTAACAGATACCCATGAATCTCTAAATATTCAGAATGTAGTTATACAGAATATTGGTATTGAAATATGTATGGTCACAATAGTAATATGGGTACTACGTGGACATATATAATAAAGATTATGATGTTAATAGAACATATAAATAATCAGCATGTTACTAATAAAATATATACCGGTATAGATAATAATACACAGAGAGATTCAGTCTCAAATACAATACATAGTGTCTTGATAGAAAACGGGGAAATACGAGATAACTTTCCGCCTAGGGTAAATAGTAGTTACTGCTATGGCATACGCACAGTACTGAAGGTAAATGTAAAATAAGGCACTATTTGACTATTGAATAAACGTTAATTTAATTTAACATAAACAGGAGATTTAACTCAAATAACTCAAAGAGTAATAATTATAAATATAAATTCATGAACTGGTTCTAGGTAAATATTAGTCATGTATGCATGACTGAGATTTGGGGGTCGGCGGATAAGTTAATGCGACTCAACAACATTGAGTTAAATATAACTCGGAATGATACACAAAATGAATTTAACTTCAGAAAGCGTCAATATCAGAATAGTAGTCTAAATGAGAGACTGAATGGTAAAACACTCTGTGAACAATCTATCTATGAATTGTGTACCTAATGATGATATCACATAAAACAAGATCTATATAAGTGTTCACTGGTTATTACTTTAAATGTGCGTGTTTCTATTCCCGAACAAATATATGTATAATCCTTCATAAAGAATAGAGGAACCTGTATTCGAAGAAATATATATATATCTTTATCCCACAGACAGAAGTGTATAATTATGTTCTCTCTATATCGAGCAATGGGTCACTAGGAGAAGAGAAGAATAACATTCTTTGTTAATTACGTTATGGTGAACCTTACTATATCAAGCTAACCCTTAGTTGGAAATCATCGCTACCATTACGTTAATAAAGAGCACTTAAAGAATGAGAAGAGAGATAGAAGCCTGGTAGCGAGTCTGACGAGCACGTGGTCTCTCGTGTAGTTGTCTAGCTGGTGGTAGATAAAAGGGATCGTCACTGGCTTCACACAACACAGGTAAAGTTTGCCTCTTCGTCTTCTTCTTTCTTCAGGGTCACTTCTATTTGCACTTGTTTGAATCGTTTATACTGGATCGATCTGGCTAGATCCAGCAAGGTAGATATAGTCACCTTTTCTACTCAAGGTTGTTCTAGATTTACAAGTCCTTCTGAGAAGAACTGTACCCCTATAATCTTGCCCTGAGTTGCCTACTTTTCCTTGTTTCTATCGGGTAGTATCTATTTTATTTATTGAGTCAAGGGGCTTGTCCTTAAGGATAACACAGGCATGGTAGAATGGCGTTTTTTATTTCTTGTGAGGTTATGGGTCTCACTAAAAATATGTAAGGTAGGTGTCCTAATCTGGGTGGACATACTTGATTTATCTATATTAGTTTTTGGTTTGTGGAAGGAGAAAACTGAAGGTGAATGTCAATAAAAGTAAAGTAATGGTGTGTAGTAGGGGTGATCGTAGGGTGAATCTAGATGTGAGGCTGGATGGGGAAATATTGGAACAAGTAGAGTGTTTTAAATATCTAGGAGGAACAATAAGAAGGAGTGGAGGTATGGAAATGGAGGTAAAACAGAGAGTGTGTGAAGGAAGGAAGGTTTTCGGATCAATGGGAAGTATGTGGAAGATGAGAAATCTCGGAATGAAAGTAAGAAGTGCAATGTATCAAGGAATTGTTGTGCCAACAGTGATGTATGGGGCTGAGACATGGGCTCTGAAGGAAAAGGAGAGAAGCAAGCTGGATGTGATAGAGATGAGTTGCTTGAGAAGTATGTGTGGAGTTACTCATAGAGACAGATTGAGGAATGAAGAGATACGTAGGAGAGTGGGGCAGCAGGAACATTTGTCAGCCAGAGTGGACAGAAGGGTGCTGAGCTGGTATGGTCATGTTGAACGAATGGAAGATGAAAGGCTTACAAAGAGAATATGTGAGTCAGATACAAGGGGAGATAGAAGGGCAGGAAGACCCCCACTGAGATGGAGAGACTGTGTAAGGCAAGCTTTGGATGATCGAGGAATGACTATATAGATCAGGCAAGAGAAGCGGTAATAAACAGGAATGAATGGATAATGCTTGTGAATAGATGAGTGTACACATGGTCATTTGCGGGAAGGGGTCGGGCGAAAGTTGGACTAGATAATAGTCCATCAGGCGCCTGGCCCGGGGAGACAATTAATATGAAGGGTGCGCCTGGAAGTGTGGTCGTAGGGCTTCGCTGCATATCTGCCTGCCGAGATCAGAACCTCCTCGAGTGGTCGGGGGCTGGGGTGAGTGCTGGAGGGACTTAGGTGACCCTGGTCTCTGGGTCTTCTCCTGAATGACCTAGATGTGTGTGAATTTGTGTTTTGCTTTTGTGTGTTTGTTGTTTTCTACTGTATTTTGTGTTGTCCCTGTTCTTGCTCTGTCTTGAGTCGGCTACCCCCTCAAAATAAAAAAATAATAATAAAATAAGATAAATTAAAATAAGGTAAAAATAAGAAAAGTGGGGATTGGGCCTGAATAATTAGAACAAAAAATAGTTTTGTCTTTATACATAGTGTATTGATATGTTGAATTATGATTTTATGTTTAGTTTAGTTTGGGATAAATATGCAGGTTATATGGTGGTGATTAGTGAATAATGTAGTTAAAGACATTCGGCTTGTTTGTTCACTGCTTGTTCACTTTGGCAAATTATCGTAAGTCTGGATGGGGTGATATTGAGGGTGCTGATGCGGTATTTGCATAAAGAGCTCTTCGCTATATCCGAGCTCCGGCTGGGGCAGGTAAGGAGGGGCAGGTAGGACAGGTAGGAGCGCGTTTTCTCTCTCGTACTCGCTCGGTCCCATTGAAGTTGAGCCGGGTTGGTGGAGGGCTTAGTTTTTATTTGTTTTGTCTTTATGCTAGCGATTCGGCATGAGGGAAATGAATTTATGTTTGCAGACGGGAGCAGCTGCTTACTTTGCCCTGGCTTTTGATGGCTAGGTCCCGTCATCTCACCATCGCCTTGCAAAAAAAAATCCCGGCCTCGGGCTTGTAATAGATATGTTTTGGATTGTTTGCTGCGGATGTAAGGGATGAGGTTCTGCATGAAGTAGTACCAGACTCTGGCTGGAATGTTATTAGGGCCATCAACATCCCAAAACACGGTGAAGTGGAGGGGAATGGCAGAGTGTTGGATGGTGTCTAACAGATGGGCTGGTGAGGTAATAGGAATGTCCTTGTCGTTAATTTTCAGGGAGAGACTGTTGACCTTCATTTTGGGAGGTGATTTTGGAGCTGGGTCAATTGGTTGAGTGAGTGTATGAGGAGGGTCATGGTCACTTGTGGTACTGTGAGGTAGTGGGAGGGGCTTAGACGAGTCAAGGTTAGGAGGTGTAGGATCAGTTATGGCGGATTTAGGGAAGTTGAGTTTACTTTACCTAGACCGAAATGGTCCGCACTTTAAATCGTAAATGAATATCAAATACCAGGAATGTAAGGGGTACTTCACACAGTCAGGAATGCGAGCTAGAATCACTAGGAGTAGCTGAAAATTCGGATTCCTGGGCCTATTCACTGTGAAAATCGATGACTCCTAGTGACTAGCGATATCCTAGTGATTCCTGTTGACTCCAAACCAGTCCCGGCCGATTGGCCCTGTCCGACAAAATGTTCACCGTGTTTAAGGTTCTTGCCGCGAATCGGACCATTCCCAGTGATCCCCAGTGATTCCCCAGTGACTCCCAGTGAGTCCTGGTGATTCTGGTGAGAACTGAAACTGAAATCGAAACTTGTCCGCGAATCAGATACGAATCACCGAGAATCACCAGGACTCACTGGGAGTCACTGGGGAATCACTGGGGATCACTGGGAATCAACTGGGAGTCACTGGGAATGGTCCGATTCGTGGCGAGAACTTTAAACACAGTGAACATTTTGTCGGACAGGGCCAATCGCCCGCGAGTGGTTTGGAGTCACTGGGAGTCTAACAGGAATCACTAGGATATCGCTTGAGTCACTAGGAGTAATCGATTTTTCACCGCGAATAGGCCCAGGAATCCGAATGTGCAGCTACTCCTAGTGATTCTAGCTCGCATTCCTGACTGTGTGAAGTACCCTTTAATAAATATATTATTCATATAAACCTGTAATACTTCTCACGTGAAAGTATATTATACAGTATACGGGTAGTTAACTTTTCTTTGGTCAAACATTATAAATAGGCCTAGTATTAACCTGTGTAAGTACAATTTCCCACAGGACATTGTATTCACCCAGTGATTGTGTGTAGAGAAGGAAATTACGGTAGTTGAGGTAATTAAATAATGTGAACAATGTATGGTCAATGTTACAGTACCCTACTTGTAGTCTACAAGTTCTGCAACTCCCCTTACCTAACATAACGAGAGTGGTGGATACGTGTTTGTATGTGTTGTGAAATGTCAAGTTCGCTTGGTGGTGGAGAGTGGAGTTTGGATTACTACTTCGAGGGGCGTTGTAGTCGCCGGGGTAAACTTTGAGCCAGCGTAATCATGGCTTGGTTGTTTAGGGGCCGTTGTAGTCGCCGGTTAATAATCTAGAAGTTCTGCAACTCCCCTGACCTAACTTAAGCAAACTAACACAACCTATAAGTGTTACCTATATTAGGTAATCGTATGAAATATTACAGAACTCGGTAACGAATGAAAAGAAGAAGGTGGTAAGGATTAACTATCCACTATTTAGACAATAGTTTAAATATATTTGTTTCGTAAAGTATAGTAAGCATTGATATTATGACCTTACGGTACATAATAATACAGACTTATCGTATTATATTAATGTCTGTAATGATGTATGAATACAGTCATACTTAATGATGATATTAGAGGACTGTAGTTATAGTGTCCGTGGGTCAGTGGTGAGTGTGCATGTGGCTTGGCACAGCTTGGGGGCCCCTTATATAGGGGCTGTGCACAATGGGGGCCATGCCTGGCATACTCGCATCTCATTCCTAACAAATCCCAGTGATGCTCGGTGACTCCCAGTGACTCCTATCTAATTCCCAGTGATTCCTATATTACTCCTATCGACTCGTATATTACAGTAATCCTAAATTTTTAACTTTTCAATAATTCGCACTTCATTCCTGGTTTTATCCCGGTGATTCCTGGTGATTCCCAGTGATTCCAAGTGACCCCCAGTGATTCACAGGTACACTCCCACTGGTTCCTACGGTGTTGTGAGTACACGGGGAATTGCAGACATTCGCGGTCGTATTCCCAGGAATCATCAGGAATCATTACTCCTAGTGGATTCTAGCTCGCATTCTTGACTGTGTGAAGTATCCTTAACTCACTTTAAATCACCATAGAAATGTTGTTCTGTAGATAGATATTGTATGAGCTTGTATGTTGGTAGACAAATGGCTACCTCAGGACCAGTATTGAGAGATAGTTTACTTCGAGGGTACACCAGAGTGGCCGCTAGGAAACGCACTCAAATAAGAAGGGAATAAATAATATTGAAGAAGTCTAAATCATGATATTAAGCTTAGCTGTCTGTCAGTCAGTCAGTCAGATGAAATAATGATGAGAGCTTGATGAAAGCCGGTGTACCAGTCTGCTTTTCCTCCCGTCCGAAATTACCCCTGGGGGAAATCTGGCCCAGGATAGATTTCCCCCGGGGTGAATTTTGGCCTAGGATATTATTTACCCCACTTGGCCAAAAATGCCCCCCACCCAGTTATATGGTAAGTGTATCAATTACTTTAACATGACTGAAACATCAAACAATGACTCGACCATCACAACAAAATTACTAACACAACAAAACATCAAACAACGCTGTCCATTGAGTTCAACATTAAAACAATGACTTTAACATAATGACACATCAAACAATGACTCGCCCATCACGAAACAATGCTTGTAGATGAGGACG
Organism: Lithodes maja; assembly: GCA_037953745.1. Lineage (NCBI taxonomy): Eukaryota > Metazoa > Arthropoda > Malacostraca > Decapoda > Lithodidae > Lithodes > Lithodes maja. The sequence goes on from JBAKBP010005367.1 coordinate 19,873, forward strand.
TTGTTAGAAAGGTGGAAGTCGAAGGAAATAGGCCTACAGAAACATAAGAAGAAATAGACAAGACCAGAGAAGCTTCCTGGTATTCTTATCACCAGAAAAGACAAACTTCAAGCCATTTACAAATATATGGATGAAGATGCACTTACAGCGCTTCATGCTACAATAAAGGCAATGTAAGACGACATTCTTGGGGCATGGATTTGTCAAGAATGTACAGGAATTATAGCAGTTGGACGCGAAGTGATGGAGTGTGAATCTTGTTACGAATGGTGCCACACTGCTTGCCTTGGATCGACACGCAATTTCAAAGCATCTTGGAGCTGCTCTTTTTTTTTTTTTTTTTTAATGAATTATAAGTGTGAATGCATATTTTGTAATTCTTTTACTTATTAAAATTAAGAACCATTCATATGCTTTCGGTAAACAGTCCTTCAATAAAGTCATTATGTCAACTAATGGTTCCTATATAAGGGGGGAAAAATGGCCAAGAGGGGGGAAAAATATCCTAGGTCTGAAATTCCCCCCCCCCCCCGGGGCAAAACAGCCCAGGCCACTTTTCCCGGGGGAAAATTGAGCCTAGGCTACTTTTCCCGGGGGAAACTTCAGTCAGGGGGGAAAAAATTCCTGCTACACCGGAACTAGGATCACGGCATACTGAGAGTGGAGATGTTGCTTGGACGAAATCTGATTGTGCTCTAACGCGAGGCGTCTCTTCAGACACGTCATCGTCTTTACGCTACGAATCTAGCGGATACTGCTAAGTTTGTAGCGGATATCTAGCGGTAAATAACTTACCGCTTTTATAATATTATAACATAGTTATATGATAATCATCATATAATTATTCCTAAAGACACATAAATATTATACTTTTGTATAATAGACCTTATTTAACTTATCAAGGTTACATATTTACATACTCACATATACTGTACTGTTACATACTGTATATAGGGTATGATACATAGAAAACGTATGTTATACCACTAACTATCGTGAATCCACGATACACTTCCCTCCAAACACAATACCTGAACCCCACCTTATATCTAGAGTTGCCCAGAAGCAATCTTGTGTCGCCACATATCAACGGCGCCACGGGCTGCGCGTCTGGGTCTAGTCCCAATTTGAGGCGGATCCCCAACGGGTTGTGGTAGATCGACTAATTTAGCCTCCTCGGATCCAGCATCTTCAGGTGGAGCTGTCTCATGTGTAGAAGAGCCAAACTCCATAGCGTACAGTCGTGCGACCGGACGAACTGTAGTCCCAGTAGCTGTCTTGAACAGCGCTACTCGCCCTACTGAGCCTTCGCCCTCATACACCTCCACTACGCAGCCCAACTTCCAGTACAATCTAGGATTTTCATCATGGATGAATACTATCTTGCCTACAGAGGGTGCTGATGGATGACCAGCAATCTTAGTTGTCCTCTCACGCAGTGCCATAAGTATTCATTAACCCATCTCTTTTTAAAATCACCGATAACCCTAGAAATATATTGGTACCGTCGTGACACCGCAGTTTCGGTGAACATTGAAGGGCTCTCTAACTCTGCCCGAGACTGCAAATCAGTAGCAAATGCAATCAACGGCTTGCCGTAGAGCAAATGTGCTTGTGTTAGTGGCAGTGGTTCTTGCAGGTCGGTATATACATAGGTGAGAGGACGATCATTAACAACCGCCTCGACTTCAGTGTGCACAGTTACTAGTTCGCTCCTCTTTAACAAGGCGCGTCCTGCAACTGCCCGCAAGCCTGACTTCACGATACTCACACACCGTTCCCACATTCCACCAAACCACGGCGCTTTGACTGGTATAAATTTCCACTGGCACTTCCGCTCTCCCAAGTAAGCAACAACTGTTGGAACGTTGCTTATATCTTTCAAGTATCTGGAAGCTTGAAGAAAAGTGGGAGCATTGTCGCTAAGAATCAAATGAGGGAAGGAACAACATGCACAAAATCTCCTGAATGCCAGTATAAACTCTTCACAAGACATATTGTCACAGAGTTCTAAATGTATCGCACGTGAAGTGGCACAAGTAAATAGCAAAACATAAACCTTGGCCAGTTCCCTAGTTCTCAGTGCGCCGGTATAGTTTAGTCCTGTAACTCTAAAGGGTTCTAGATGATTAACGCGGCACTCTGGCAAGGGTGGAGCAGGTCCAGTCGTAAATGGTCTTCCTTTTAGTCTATGGCACACCACACACCTTTTGACTACTCGTCGAACTACCTGTCGAACTCTGGGTATCCACCAGTTGAGACGCAATTTAGAAATAACGTGGTGGACCCCATAGTGCATTACTTCCTCATGTGTGCATTGTATCAGTAGATCGGTGACATGGTGTGTTGCTGGCATCAAGATAGGGTTATTAGTACAGTCGTCTACACCTGACCACTTCAGACGTCCCTCGCATCTAAGTATGTAATTCTTCAGGAGTAGCCATAGTTGGCGCACAATGTTAGGCATATTATTCTTACCAGAACTTCTTATGGACTCTAATTCCTGACTGAAGGATTCCATTTGAACCCATTTGACTAGTGTTACCTCAGCTGCTTTTATTTCTTCTGCATTTAAGCTTTGACCCAGATTGCAGAGTCGTCCTTGTAGCTTGGTCTTTATGTTGGTGATGTAATGCAACACCCATGCTACGACCCTGACTAACTTATTGTACCCACCGATCCTTACCCACTCTAATATAGGACTCGGTGTTGACGTTAGTTGAATGACGGCTGTCACCGTTTCTAAAGGCAAAGCCAACTCAACCTCGGCATTCCAGACAGCCCAATCCCCTTCGTGGAGCAGCCAATTTTGGGCCTTGCCACCACATGTCGGACTTTATTAATTTGGACGCCGTTACTCCCCTACTTATCAAGTCACTGGGGTTGTCCTTGGTTGGTACATAGTGATAGATAGCGTTTGGTAGTAGGGACCGTATTTCATCCACCCTATTGCACACATAGACGGGCAATGTTCTTTGACTATGTACCCAGCTTAGTGCAATTTGGCTATCGCACCATACGTGCACCGCCCTTATTTGCAGTTCCTTATCGTATGAAGTGCGTACATGGTTAACCAGACGCCCCAATAGCAGCATGGCAGTTAATTCCAATTTGGGAATGGTGACCCCCTTTACCGGTGCAACCTTAGCCCGGGCAATAAATAAATGCATCCCAAACGAGGTAACACAATATATAGCTACTCCGTACGCTGTGGCACTCGCATCACAGAATGCATGTAAAGACAAGGGTTCAAATGCGGCCACTTGGCGCGGTAACTCTATAGTACATAGGGTGTTATAATCTTCTAGCAAGGACCTACCCTGTTCACCAAGATCATCGGGTAAATTTTCGTCCCACCCTACGTTGCGTCTCCATATTTCTTGTATTAGAATCCTAGCTCTGATGGTGACAGGTAATACTAAACCCAAAGGATCAAAGAATTGCGCGACTTTACTCAACAGACTACGTTTTGTGTGCGTCCCTGTCTGTTTAGTGTAATCTTTGTTTCGGTACATAAGTGTCTCTTTCCCTGGTTGCCATATCATCCCCAAGATTCTGGCATATTCTTGGTTATCAGAAGCTACCCCATCAATAATCAGACCATCCCAAAGCAACACAGAATTTGAAACTCACTCGCGGAGAAACAGATAGGCCTCAGTGAATAATCTACTAGCCTGCCTATAGTTTGCAACTAGTTCCTTTTCACTATCACTAGACCCCTGCAAATTGTCTATGTACAATCCGCAAGTGAATTCAGTAATGTTTTCTTCAGAATCATCAAGATGTTTTTTAATGGTTGCGTTCAACAAAAATTATGAACACATAGCGCCAAACAAGACTACTTTAAACCGATAGGTCACTATGGGACTCTCCAGGTCGTCGATGTCCTTGAACCATAGGAACCGGGTGACGTCTCTATCCCCCTTTTGCAATTTCACCATCAAGAAGGCCTTTTCTATGTCACTGGTGAATGCGTACCGTCCCAGCCTAAAGCGCAGTAATTGCTGTGATAGGTCCGACACCATTGAAGGGCCGGTTAGTAAGCAGTCGTTTAGACTGGGACTGTGGCCTAGGTGGGCTGAGCAGTCTTACACCACTCGGATGGGAGTGGTAACACTGTCCTTTTTTACCCCATGATGTGCGAGGTAATGGATTTTCCCAGTATTCCCTGGTTCATTGACATCGACGACCTCTATGAACCCTCAGCTGAGATAATTTTTAAAAACCTCGTCATAAGCCTTGTAGGTGCTCGGTTCGTGGGCTAGTTTCCGCTGCAAGGTGCGCAATCTACCCAACGCTAAACCATATTTTGTGGGCAAACTGATATTTTCATGTTTCCTGGGTAGACAAACCTCGTATTGTTTTTCTGTGGCCATGTAACGCACAGATTCCGAGAACTTTCTATCGTAATTTTTTATTCATAGTCATTCTCCATAGGTTTAATCCCTATGTGGTCAAGTTTCCACAGTCTTTCTAGATCGAACTCGGCAACTAACTTTGGGTCATTTATGTGAGACTCATCTTTAATGAGTTCTTCTGACACGGTCGTGCTCATCCTCAACACTGATACTGTGTCAACCAGAATATTTGACTGGGTAGTTTGGACTGTACCGCTCATGCAGTAGCCAAACTTAGTAGGGATCAAAATCACTGCACTCTCTCTTCTAAACCCATAATAATAATCTGCTCCTAACAGTATGTGCTCCTCCTTCAAGTCACCTACGGAATCAGACAGGTAAATACCTTTCCTACGAAGTGCATGCTCTACCTTGTGAATTCCTACAGATTGATAATCTGGGAGTTCATCTACCACTACACACTGTAAGAAGTGTTTCTTCTTACGGTAGATGTAAGCAACTTCAACTACTTCGTAGTCTTTACTGTCGGTCATTCCTGTGAAACCTTTCAACCTAAGAGTCTCACTACCTACTATACAGTGTTTTAAACCGTCCAGCACCAATCTCTTTATGAAGGATCGTTGTGAGCCCTCGTCTAAGAGTAGCCGACAGACTTGAGTCCTGCCATAACCCTCTATGGGTATCTTGATTGTGTGTAAAATGGTGGTGTCTTTCCTACTGCCTAGCATTAGTGTTGCAGTACCTCCTACTTTTCCTCCTTGACTTGATTACTTGTGGGGCACAATTTATCAAAATGATGGCCCTCACAGTTGCGACAGGGCCTCAAATAGGCAGCAGTACGCTTACCCTGCATACCATGGTCCTTACTCAGACAACCCTTATACATTTTTAGCTTCCTTGCTTGAGCTAATTTGGCTTCATTGGTTTGATATTTAGTACAGTTTAGCCATTTATGCTTGGGATTATTGCATAGCCTACATGATGATTGTGGTTTCTTGCATGACTCTTCAACCTTCCCTTTAGATCCTACCATCATATTAATTGAACCCCTTGTTGTTGCCCCTTCTGACCCACCCACCATCCTACCATTGTCCAATTGTATGTTGCTAATCTCCTTGCTATAAATGACTCTTTGAACTCCTCCAAATCAAAGGTACGAACTTTATCGAAAACAGCTAGAGGTAATTTCTGTCTCAATATTATGACTAGCATCTCTTGTGATGTTACACCCAATGCATCTAATGACCTCGTGTGACACTCCATGTCTGCCCTGAACTTTGTCAATTTATTGACCCTGTACCTAGGCTGTGCTAGGTTCAACAGGGCGTTCACGTGGGCTACCTGGTCAGTGTCTCCATACGTTGGCTGTAGCAAATCCACAATGCTATCATGATTTTCACCTATGATGGAAAAACTTTCTACCAAATGCAAGGCCTCGTCCTCAAGTTGGCCTTTAACCCTTTCCCTGCTGGTGACGTTTGGAACGCATAGGCAATTTACAGCAATTTCCAGGCTTTAAAAGCCTGTAAAAGCCGTAGAAATCGAGTGTCAGTGGGCGGGAGTGTGAGGGACCTCCCTCCGACCCTCAGAGCAGCCAGCCGCTCTCTGAGGGAGACTGTGTCTCGCGCGGGTGTCTCACAACAGTATTGCTGAGCGAGCGAGAGCTAATAATTAGCGAGTTTTCCCGAATGTCTATGGCAACGCTGCGGGTGAACTCCGCAACCTACGAAGCTCATTCTGGTCTCATTTTGAAGCTATTTTCGCCTAGTTTTCGGCAGAATACAGTTCATTTAATGCAGATGCTTGATTAATCATTCAGGAGTGCTTGAATATGCCCTAAATAACGCAAATAAGCCTGCAGTGTAAGTGTTAAGATAGTGAAACTTTCGTACATCGTCAAGAGTTGAATCATGCACGGTCGATTTGAAAACGTCCCAAAATGCCAACCATTCTGTCAAGTTTCCCCTGAATTTTGGCAAGTTCAGTTTGGGTAAGTTTACTTCACGGCGGGGATCCATACGCTTGGCAGCGTCACCATTCTGGGTTACTTCGGTTTTCTTACCGCCCTTCGCAGTAAATGTTTTGCCTCTAAAACGGCAACATCATGGATGGCACGCTGCTCGTACTCCGCATGAATTTCTGACTCGCCCTCTAACTCTGATACTATACTCTCACTTAGGGTAACTATACGATCATAGGTAGTTTCTAGGTACTCTAACCTGGCATCTACCTGTTCAGGAGTTGCAATAGCTATAAAGTCTTCCAAATCGGATGTTAGTATAGTAATGACACCCCTCAAACCCCTCTCTGGTTCTTCAAGACTGTGATAGACATAGTTTTAGCTGGTTTATCTTCTGATTTACTAGCCATTAATAATGTACACGAATTAGTCTAACCCTTCGTCAGCCAATATGGACCTCTATCATAAGCCGCAATCGTGAAACATAAGCACAACCCTTTGTTAATATTGTCATATGAACTTACACTTTTAGTCCTCATATGCAATACTGTACTTATATTAGCCTACCCTTCGCAGACTAATGTCATTAGATTAAACAGTAGTAATGACTATTTAAACAGCTTACCTTACACAGTACCATGAGAGGTGGGGATATGATAGGATGAAACAATAAAACAATGAAGGAAATATGTGATGGTCGCCTCGGTCAGTCTTAAGTAAAAAATAGTAAATAATAATGAAATTAGGGAAACAAATACAGGGTAAACAAAAAAATAAAGGAAACAAAAAAGAAAGAAAGAGGATAGTTTACTGGGGGGAAGATGATGGGCGTGATGCAGGATTTCGGGAGTCGCAGGCATATTACCCCGGCATCACGCTCCAGCCAACGTTTGGTCATGCCTGTAATTTTATCATGCAGGATCTTGTTTGTGTCCAGATCTAGATGTACACCATATAAATCAAGATCCTGAGGCTTAGAGGAGATGGACAAGAAATGGTGGCGTGTAATGTCTAGCCTTGAGCGCAGGGTTCTGTTCACCGAATTCCTTATCCGGTTATATTGCGCTACTATAATGCCCCTCACCCTAGTGCGATACTCCAAGAAAAGCAGTATGCACTTGCCTCCCGTCTCCCTCTCCACAGCCAGAGCCAGGTCCCCTAAGGTCACAGCAAGAGCACGAGGATCGGTGTCGGGGGCTTTGTCGTTGCCCCCGATGAGCAAATAGGTGCATAGAGGCCGGTATAGTACCAGCCTACCCCACTCATCGGAAGACTTAAGACTATTGATGCCAGCCCCGGACACCCCACTCGCTCCCCTGTAATCCACAGGGCCCTGGTCTGATGCACTCAGACGGGTCACGTAGGAGTGTCCCAAAACCGCAATGCAGTCTACTTCGGCCACTACCATCTGCTCCGGGTTAAACGCAAGACCTACTCCCCCAGGATCCTTCGACCTGCAACCTTCCACAACATTGCCCTTGCTCATAATACCTAACTAACTAGGAAATTTAAGCTGTGGGTCAAAGTCCCGGGGTCTGGGCACCAATATGGCGGATTTAGGGAAGTTGAGTTTACTTTACCTAGACTGAAATGGTCCGCACATATAAATCGTAAATGAATATCAAATACCGGGAGGAGTGTAACTCACTTTAAATCACCATAGAAATGTTGTGCTGTAGATAGATCTTGTATGAGCTTGTATGTTGGTAGACAAATGGCTACCTCAGGAACAGTATTGAGAGATGGTTTACTTCGAGGGTACACCAGAGTGGCCGCTAGGAAACGCACTCAAATAAGAAGGGAATAAATAATATTGAAGAAGTCTAAATCATGATATTAAGCTTAGCTGTCTGTCAGTCAGTCAGTCAGATGAAATAATGATGAGAGCTTGATGAAAGCCGGAACTAGGATCGCGGCGAACTGAGAGTGGAGATGTTGCTTGGACGAAATTTGATTGTGCTCTAACGCGAGGCGTCTCTTCAGACACGTCATCGTCTTTACGCTACGAATCTAGCGGATACTGCTAAGTTTGTAGCGGATATCTAGCGGTAAATAACGTACCGCTTTTATAATATTATAACATAGTTATAATAATAATAATAATAATAATAGTTCTTAAAGCTAGCGCATGCTAAGCTAGCTAAGGATAGCTCAATAAGGCCGATTAGGCGTATTTCCATTGGGGTCCTGTACTACTACCCCATCCCTTTGCTCATGAGGGATGGTAACGACTCAGTGCTTGTGAAAAATCTTTAATGCGCCGAGCGTGGGTGCGAACCCGGGCCTTCTGGGTGGAAGTCCGAGACGCTAGTCACTACACCAAGCGAGTTATATGATAATCGTCATATAATTATTCCTAAAGACGCAAAATATTATACTTTCGTATAATAGACCTTATTTCACTTATCAAGCTTACATACTCACATACTGTACAAGTGTACATACTGTACTGTTACATACTTTATATACATAGAAAACGTATGTTATACCACTAACTATCGTGAATTCACGATTTCAGTTGTTGTGGTGATGACCGGTGCAGGGTCAACCGTCATAGTGCTGATAGGTGGTACCGGGGCGTGGTCGACAGGTGAAGGCTGGACAGGTGCATGATCAGCTGGTGTGGTGGCAGCAGGTGTAGGGTCCATCCTCTTGGCAGGTGCAGGTCGGTGGGTCTTCTTCCGGTGCTTGATGACTGGAATGGCAGGGGCCCATCTTTTCGTTTGGACTATTGGTCGGCTAGACCTGCTGCTAGTAGGCTGTAAATTAGAAGAAGGAATTAGTGGTGGGGAAGGAGAAAAATTAGGTTGCTGAAGCTTAGAAGGAAGTGAGTGGGAGGTTGGGTTTTTTTTTGTGGTAGGAAGTTTGAGCGGTGTGGGAAGAGTAGTGTTAGTTTTGAGTGGAGAGGAAGTAGAAGTGGCAGAAGAAGTGGAGGGCTGGAGAGAAGGTTGGTTTAGTGTGGAGGTTAAGTTTGAAGGTGGAGATTTAGGTGTAGAGTTGTCTTGAGTAATAATGAGAGGAAGAGATGGAGATGTTGGTTGAGTGTTAGGTGATGGTGTATATATGGGAAGTTCGGTACTGGTGGAAGTTGTGATGGTGGAGGATGTTTGAGATGTGGTTACGAGATGTTTATTTGAAGATGTTTATTTGAAGGGGTTTTCAGAATGTTTATAATAGTGATGGATGCAGATGAAGTACTGGTGGAAGGGTTTTGAGAGGTAGGAATAGTGTGAAACCCAGGAGGAGCTGGTACTGCTCGAGTTGGTGGAGGTAGGGTGGTTAGGAAAGTATATAGTCGGATATGGAATAGGGTAAAGTAGAGGTAGAGAGCGCTTCAAAGTGGGAAGTGGTGTAGTGGGAAGAGTGTATTTTTTTGAGGTGGCAAGAGGGTCTCTGTTATTGGTGGTAAAAGGTCAGGATTATTAACAACAGGGCATCTTTATCATCATCAGGTTTGGCTAACATAGACAAATTTTCATCTTACGGTTGGAACCGGCGTACATAGCGGTTATGGTATGTGCGTGATTCTCCGTGGTAATTTATTGTGACTTGATAGCAATTTGGCACTGTTAATATTTCGAAAGGACCTTTGTATCTTGGCTTGAGCTTGGATGGTACTGGCAGTTGTGCTACCATGACAAGATCGCCACATGATGTGTGTTGACCTTTGGTGTTTCGTCGGGCTGTAGATCTTGGAGGTATTGTAGCTGTCTCAGTCTGTTTTTGAGGTGGACGAGGGACTGGTTCAGGTTGGACGAGGGCTCGTATGGAACTGCTATATGTCGTAGGGGTAGTAGTAGTGGTGGTTCTCCAAATATTCGTTCATGGGGGATGATCCCATCTTGGCGAGGGCAGGTGTTGATCCCCCATTGCACAATTCGAACCTGACTGTGCCAATCTGTGGTGTTCATTTGTTGCAACTGGGTTCTGACTTAATTGGCAATGGTGCGGTGGGTTCTCTCGCAGATCAAGTTTCCTTGGGGCCAATAAGGTGAAGAATGGCTGATCTTAAATCCGAACATTTGGGATATTTGTGTCCAAACATGGCCGGTGAATTCAGGGGCGTTGTCAGAATGGATAGCTTGAGGTAATCCAGAAAGTATGGGAATACAAGTCATGTTGTAGCATTGCCTCAGCTACTGCGAATGCACTGTGTTCTTTGGCGAGGCAAGCTATTACAAATTTGGAATAAGTGTCTACGAAGGTGATGTAATAACGGGTTCAAAAAGAGATGCAACAAAACCCCCACCAGGTCTACCCACATACCCAGAAGACACACGGTTTAAAAGAGACATGAGGACCCCAACCTATCTACCAACATTCCAGGAGGAAATGACCCAACCACAAGCCAAAATAGCCAGCCTCCGAGAGAAGAGAAGATCGAAGAAGAAGAACAGGACACAAGCACAGACAGAAAACGAAACAACACAGTCTATCATCACAAATCCACGTCCTCTATTGTATCAAGAAACACACAGTCTACCATATTAAAACAACACCCTCTACCGATACCCACGGGAACTACAAGGCCACTCATCAAGGATGACCTGATTCCTGGCCAATCACCTGGGCCTCTTCCGGACCAATCACAGGGTCAGAGATACAGAATAGAGGCGTATCCATCCCAAGGACCCGATTTGAACTACAACGAAGAAGAGTTTATGCAAATTCCCCATCAACATCCGATGTTTTACTACGACAGATGGGATCAGAATAACCCTCTCTACAGTGAGGAAGGCCAAGAATGTCAACAATAACAGATCAACAGAGAGTAAAGAAAGTTTAGCATACACCAGTGATAATAGAGAAAAGTCCGAATTAATGCAAAACAATTATCATGCAACCATGCAAGCTTTCTAAAATATGAGCTTAATTTTAAGAACTAAAGAGTAACATTCCCCATGTATCACTATATGTATTGTATTGTTAAGGCCATTATTAACTTAACCATAATTCAAAAACCAGAATCCAAATGCCTCTAATATTCCGAAACCAATTAACCCTAACAATATTAACTGAATATCCTCTTACTGAAATTTAGGATTGTTAGGCAAACATTGTCGAACCCGTCTATAAACCAATGGCAAACCAGAATGAGGATCCAATGTCAGAGTCGCTACTGTTAGGGTTAAGCCAATCGTCCCTATATTCAGCCACCTCGTAACACTAGAAGTGCCCGTTCAAGTAAGTGTAGAGTACCTAGAAGTTCTATTCTAGTAGGGTGTAGGTGAGCTAGAAGTGAAAATTCTAGTTGTGTAGGAGAGGCTCTAGAAGTGAAAAGGTCTAAATTAGTATCTAATCAATAGAAGTGAAAGTTCTAGATGCATATAAAATACTACAAGTGATTATTCTAATTCTGTGTGAAAACGCCGCCTCTCCCTGATAAATAAGAGAGGCTTACCGCAGACCAGATCTCTCTGAAAAGATCATCTCCCCCCAGTCTAAGTGTTTCTATGTGTTCTTGAGTTTTGGAATTGTTGTGAAGGTTATATAAGATATATTACTGTTCAAGTCAAAGTAAATTATCGAGACCCCTTTGGTCTCTCATTTCATTAACTTATACCTCATATTTGTGAAAACCTTATATACGTCTTTATCGTTATTAATATATATAATACTCTGGATATAACTCCTTTATATTCCATATAATATTATAAATATAGGTTCGACCTAAGATATATATAAAAAGATACGCATAAACCTTTTATGAACACTTATAGATCTTATTCATGTGTGTATTATCAGTGTGTATATAAGTGCGTAGTGAAGTGTTCAAAGAGAGCGTAATTCTTATATCTGTCCCCTAATAAATATAATTCTAATTTACGGACATCTCTAGACTCTAGGTCCATTTAAGATATAATTACAAATAATCAGAGATTCATTCCCCTTGTAATTATTAGATCAGTACGTTTGAGTACCTTATTCATTTATTCTGAATAATTTATTTTATATTTAAAATTGTGAATAATTCGGTCCACCACGTTATACGGTGAATAATATTCGAACTTATATTGGGGATTTCTATTATACCCAACTGTGTTCATAGCCTATACTTCTGGCTGCTTTTCGATTCACTACTTGTTTTGTGATATCAGCTAATATTATATAAATTAATTTCGCCCACCTTGTGGTGTTTCTATTTTATTTTCCAGTGCGTTGATTATTTATTTATACCCGCTGTGTTCATAACCTTTTAGGTTACATTTTATTCACTACACGTTTTGTGAAATTGAAATTCCTTAGTATTGTTCGTTAACCCGGGAGCTGCCGGGAGACTCTGAAGAGTTCCCCCGGCGGACTGCGGGAAGACTCTTAAGAGCAGAGCTTTTGAACGCGTACCAAAACCGCGCGTTTATAGCCAGGCGGCTGAAAATTGGTGTGGGTATAGTACTAGATGTCAACTCTCGACACCACCCCGCCAAACGCTCGCCCCGCACTCGTGCAAGTACCACCGCGCCAGTAACCAAGCACTAGTCATGGAGCCCACACGTCCCTCACGCTCGCTCCCTGATGACACAACCAGCCCTCCTTCTGGTGGTGTTAGCCGCCGTGGAAGGCAGAGGGTGTCTGCTAAAGACCCTAGCTACCATTACGACACGCCCTACAGCTCGGAGGACGAAACACCAGCACCCAAAGCACGAAAAACACGTTCAAGCACGACAAAGGTACAGAGGTCATTGGTGTTTCGGGACACTGCCACCACGACCCAGGCCACTGCAACATCCACTACCACCACCACTGCCACCACTGCCACCCCTGCCACCCCTGCCACCGGTACCAGCGACGCAGGAGGCCGCTCTAGGGCTGCAGAACCTGCGGGGGCAGGAAAAATTAAAGGCACGGGCGTAGGGAAGAGAACCCGTACGCCAGCCACAGTGACCCTACCACCACCACCACCACCAACCGCCCCTGCCCAAGGAACAGAGAGAAGGGCGACAGGCACCACGATCATCTTGCCTGCCTCCAGGGCCACAAGACCACGCACCACTACTGCCCCTGCCGCCGCCCCTGCCGCCGCCCCTGTCACCGCCTCTGCTGTCCCTGTCCATAAGACTCCCGCACGTGCTAAAGTGACCCGGAAAACTCTGACACCATCAAAGTATGCCGCCCTGCTGTTTGATGGTGATTCGCAGGGCATTGGCAGCCCGGGTTTCGACGACGAAGCCCTAGCACGGGACCAAGGGTGGGGGGATTTGGGAGTGGACAGTGGGAGTGAGTCTGACGTCGATGACGAGAATGAGGAAGGGCATCGTCTGTCAAGTGAAGAGGAGGGTGATGATGATGCAGTGCTGTATCGCGACCATGGAAGCGATATTTCAGACGCTGAAGGAGACGCAAACGACATTCCGATCCCTTGGCTGCCTTCGTTCGATTGGTCTGACGGGGTCAATTTTGTACCTGACGTGCCCCAGTTCAATCCTGGGACGTCAGGAACAACTGACGACTGGCCCTGTGACGATCAAGCGAACAAAAGCGACTTCTTCCTCGCTTTTTTCGATATGGAGGTAATGACGTACATCGTTGCCCAAACAAACGCCTACTACAGGTGGGTGTTTGGCAGATTGGACGTTATTTCTCCGCAAGCGAGAATACGAGGCTGGGTGGATACGACTGTGGAAAAATTTATGGCGTTCTTTGCCTTGTTGTTCCTCATGCCTCTGATCAAGAAGCATGTGTTGCAACACTATTGGAAGCACGACCCTCTCATCGCCACCCCAACTTTCAATAAGTTCATGACTCGTGACAGATTTTTGTTGCTGCTAAGATTTATGCACTTTGCAGACAACGACAATCCTAACAGGATTGACAGGATATGGAAAGTTCGGGATGTGTTCACCATGTTGTTGGAGAGGTATAGGAAATACTTTTACCCCTTCCTCAATTTGGTGATTGATGAGTCGCTCATGCTCTTCAAAGGACGTCTTGTTTTCAAGCAGTATATCCCCTTGAAAAGGCATAGGTTCGGAATCAAGCTCTTCGTTTTGTGTGACTGTGAAACTGGAATAGTGCTTGACATGATCGTGTATACAGGCACTGACATTGACATATCGAAAGCCGCTGCCAATGACCCCATGGGCATGTCAGGTGCCATCGTCAGAAAAATGTTGGCACCTTACCTGGGCAAAGGCCACATCATCTACACTGACAACTGGTATACTTCTCCTGCTCTCTGCCAGTTTCTTCATGACAACCAAACGGGGTCATGTGGGACTGTCAGAAAGACAAGAAAGTTTATGCCTAAGTTCACCGGTAATGTCATTCCTCTTACAGATGCCTCCTCCAGTGACACACCTTCTGAAGACGACCTGGCCCAGGAACACCGCGAGAGGCATGTGCGAAGAAGGCGACGAAAGGGGCAGAAATACAAGCAGCTCGAAAAGTGTGGGAAAGTCATAGCCCAGAAGTGGAAGGACAAACGAGACGTCCACCTGCTTTCCACCGTCCACACAAGTGCCCAGATGGATTCTGGCAAAATCCACTACCGAACCAGGAAGACCATCTACAAGCCCGACATGGTAGTGGACTACACTAAGAACATGCGCCTGGTGGACAAGTCTGACTGTCAGCTGTCAGGCGTTGAGTGTCTGAGGAAGACTGTGAAGTGGTATCACAAGCTCTTCCTCCACCTAGTTGATATCACGATGCTCAACGCCTACAACTTGTGGTTGGTGAAGAAGGATATGTCCCCAAACCAGAAGCTGAAATTCCGGGAGTTCGTGTACAACGTCTCATACCAACTCCTGGAGAAGTATGGCACCACCACTCACAGACGTACGGCATGGCGTGGGGATCACGTTCCTGACCGCATCCAGCTGGGTGTCGAAAGACACTACCCAACCAACACCGAGCTGATTGGCACTCGTCACAGGGAGGCGCAGTGCACCGTCTGCAGCTCCAGTGTCAGGAAACCCCATGTCACCAAAAGAGTCACCTCAATGTGCACTGAGTGCAAAGTTCCACTCTGCCTGGGTGACTGCTTCAGGGACTACCACACCTTCAAGAATTATTGCGTGTCGCCCCCTGCCCTGCCCTGCCCTGGACTCGCCCCGTACCCTGCCCTGGACTCGCCCCCTGCCCTGCCCTGCCCTGGACTCGCCCCCTGCCCTGCCCTGCCCTGCCCTGGACTCGCGCCCTACCTTACCTGACCTGACCTAATTGATCACGCTACCTCATAATGTAACATATATATTATATAATGTATAAGTTCCAAAGATGTCCCTGTGATATAGCTTTTACATTATATAATTGTATGTTTCATTATTTAGTTTATAAGTTTCAAAGATTTACATGTAATATGTCTTTTTTTTTTTAGTATATCAATATATATGTTTGTTATTAGCCTAAACAATGTGTATATAATTATTTTCTTACCTCAAATGAATTGTACAAAAATAAATATGTTTCAATAAATCCTGTCAAACCTACTAAGATAATAAAATAAAACAATAAAAAAAAAAGGTCATGTCATTGTATTCTTACAATATGATATATTCTATGAATATTTCATATTGTTTGAATACAATGGCATGATCTTGTAAAAAAAAAAAATTTATCAAAAAGTTTCTAGACAGTATAAAACCTTCCCCATAACCCCCTCCTGGATTCGATCCCACTACCCTACCACACTTTGAGTTTTCCAGTCCGCGACCTTACCAACCATGCCACAGGAGCTCATACCAAATATCACTCAAAACTTCGTGTCTACAATCGAAATGACAATATACAAAAAAAAATGAATTATCCCACCAATTTACGTTTGTAAATTGATGGGATTATCAATTATATCGTGCAAAGGTTTATAAAAGTTTGTCTCTGTCAAGAATTAGTAATTATATAACTTTATTCTGTCAAAAATTGCCCAAACACTCAGCAAAATTGCCCCTCTCAGTGTGACTCCACTCATTTTCACACGGCCAAGCGGTCACGAGGTGACCCTTGCCGCTCCTTGATGCTCCAGACACAGCAGCTCTGTCTGGGAACAAAATTTGTATAAATACAATAATGCATAAAATACTCTTCACAAATACATTTGTATTGTATAATATTGTAAATAAAAATGAATAATAACTGTGTGGGTGTCGAAAATTGCTCAACCAGCTTTCTTATGTCTCGCCTACGCGCGTATATTGGATTATACATAGTCATGACTGTCATACAAATACTTGCAGTAGGTCTCGAATATACATTTAGATTGCATATTACTTAGAAATAAATAAATATAAGTTTCTCTGGTGGCAATCTACCCTTTCGCAAGTGTAAGGAGACACCAGTCTATATTTAGCTCTCTATCACAAAAGGCAATCTGCCTGTGTTTACTGACCACCCTCGTTGCTGGTCAATATAGTACTTTATTTACAGTCAATGGCCTACATGTTTCTGTGGTACTTCACATGTGTCTAAAATGCAATGTCTGCTTGCATAAAAATGCAATTCTGAAGTCCATTTATACGTACGACATACGCATGTCTCAGTTTCTCTCTCTCTCTCTCTCCATTCCTGACTCATGTTATTGTAGACCTCTTGGTGGCAACGAACACCAGACATCTGGTAGACATAAGGTTCAAAATACCAAGACATCCATACGCCTCGGGCGCCTCCACAATTATCACAAAGCTGGCTATCTATCTAGAGATCTCCCTGTCTGCCTTCATTCTCTCCACGACTCACTCACTCCCTGCATGCCTCCCTCCCACCCACCCATCCACCCCCACCCACCCTTTCAGGCTTCCGTCTGCTAGAAACTCATTGATAATGTGCGTAAATATCGCATGAATTGGTCTGTATGCGGTATATATTTTGATATATGGCACGTCTACATACGTACAAGTCTGTATTATAGCATGACAGTGCTCTAAGTACAAGATATAAGTGATATTTATGGCGTAACACACCCTCTCCCCCTTTCATTCCCAGAACAACTCACTCACACCTTGGTTCACGCATAGAAGCTCATTCATAATGTGCGTAAATATCGCATGAATTGGTCTATATGCGGTATATATTTTGATATATGGCACGTCTACATACGTACAAGTCTGTATTATAGCATGACAGTGCTCTAAGTACAAGATGTAAGTGATATGTATGGCGTAAACCACACTCTCAGCTCATAAATTGCCGCCAAACCTCCAACACATCTTCATTCCCGCCTAAAAATTATCTTATAATTCCCTTATATATTGCAATTTTTGGTCACTATGAGGCATATTCATTGTTATATGGGTGGCCTACACACGTATACATACTCTACATAGCCTAAAAGGGCTCAAAAAAGGAGATATACGTGATAATACGCGGTAACCCACCCCCTCCTCCCTCTCCTTCTATCCCCTGGGCGCGTGAAAATTCGGCAGGGAAATCTCGCCGCTCGATGACAATCTAGCCGCGCGGTGCCATTCGCTCCACATTTTTCAACTACGGACCGTTCCCCCACCCCCCCCAGACATTTTTTGGGGGGTCAAATATATATGGGCCGATGCACGCAAACATTCCCTACACGATGATGTACTTTTTATCGAAATTGGCAATGGGTCCCAAAATCATCATAGGTGCGCACAGTATTACCCTGTAGAAAACCCCCTGTGCGCCGCGGAGAGGTTAAGTCACATTTACTGACTTAAATTATTTTTCCCATACCGGTGTATAATTATTCACCCTTTTATTTTTATTATATATTTTTAATTTAAATTGTCATCTCTCTAGGACTAACATCAAATTCGTATTTATTCATCCTAGACTAAATATTCCATATTGTTAAGATTTCCAAGTATACGTCGCAGTAACTTTAATCTAGAATCAGCCGCGGTTACTTTGGCCCCAGACCAATAGTACAAACATTTCCGAAAATCTAGACAATGACTATTTTCATGCCTGAAGAAATAAACCTAAAAGTTGCCATTAATGAAAGAGATGCCCCCACCATTACAAACTGGGATAACCAGGAACTTATTGCCAACATAGAAACCAACAAGATCAAATGAACCTACGATAACTCCCACTATGAAGAACCCCTAGTATATAGTCTGATAATAGGTAGCACTATATCCGCCTGAAAGACTACACAAGCATTGTATCAGATAGCCAGTACAGGAAGATTAGAACAGGCTTTCAACCTGAACGTTCGCCTCCACCAAGGGTAAATAGGGATCCAAGAGTAAACAGGGACCCAAGGTTAAAACGAAATTCCCAATAATGTTGCACTCATCAATACAAATAATTCAACATAATGTTTTAAACTGGCGAACAAACAAACAGACTTTAACTCTAGCCTACTATGATCTTGACCCAGACATAATTTTAAACTGGCGAACAAACAAACAGACTTTAACTCTAGCCTACTATGATCTTGACCCAGACATAATTTTGATTAATGGCCATGGCCTAAAGGAAGGAGAGAATATCAATCTGAAAGGATATGTCACATACATGAAAAATACAACACAGGAATTACATGATGGATCTGCTATTATCGTCAATACATCCATAACCCACAAACTTGATGATGACTTCATATCCGATATACTTAGTGTTGAAATACAAACAACAAGCGGTCCAATAAATCTAGCTACATGTTATCTCCCACCCCGCAGACCATTCCTTATTGATCCAGATTTTCATAAATTATTATATAATAATAACCCTATGTATCTCTCAGGAGATATGAATGCTAAACACAGGCTTTTAGGTGACAATTACAACAATAATGTTGGTGATCAATTAAGCAACTTCATCAGAAGAGGAAAAGCCATCCACATGGGTCCCTTTTTCCCCACATTTGTAATACATAATAGTGCTACCCATCCTGACATAGTAATGACCAATAACAAGGTCTACCACCACATTGAAATAAAACCCGGCCCGCTAACCTCATCCGATCACATCCCAATAATTGCAACTATATCAACTCAACCAATATGTATAAATATCCCCCCCAAAACTTCAGATGCACAAAGCAGACTGGCCCAAATTAAAAAATATATGCAATAATCTTCCAAGTAATATAATAAATCTACAGGAAAAAAACACTTGATCAAGTAGATGAGGCACTGGAGAGCTGGTATGAGTGTATCCAAAAGGCAATTAAAGGCTCAATCCCAGTAAAGTGCACCTCTGCCACTGGAATATTTTACTCAAATGCAATTATAAAGCAAATCCAATATCAATATAATAGACTTTACCAACAGGCAACACAGCTAGGTTGGAATATACATTCTTACCGCATACTCAGGTATCTAAAACGAAAACTGGCACAGGAGTGTCAAGCAGCTTACACTAACCGATGGAACCAACAAATCCAAATATTAATAGAATTCCATAAAGATGCAAAGACCTTTTGGAGGAGGATAAAAGACTTAAAGGGAAACAAAATAACACAAACTCCATACCTAATTAATGCACGAGGGGAAAAGGTGTTTGACACAGAAACTAAACTGAAACTTTCCAAAGACACATGGGAGAACTTCTATAAAATCACCCCCGAGGAAAATGCGGATTTTGATGCGGATAACGAGGAGAGAGTGATGCAATATTTAGCAACAAACATAGTCAGAGTACTACCTCATGGAGTTGTCGATTTCACCAGACTACAGGATAACAATTACCTCACAAAGAAAGTAACCCTAGAAGAAATTGCATTAATAATAAGAAACATGAAAAATAAGGCTCCTGGTCCGAGTGGGATTAATAAACAAATACTAGCTGAAATCCCTGCCCAAGCACTGAGACACATGACAGACATTTTTAACGCCTGCTTTTTTTAAAAAGACCTCCGCGTCTACGTATTGTGAAAAACCTGTTATCCTCCGGCAAATTGTGGGGTTGAGTGAGTGAAGGGGGGGACAGTGAATGAAGGAGGATGCATGTTTTTCATAATACGTGTTGCTGGCCCCAAACGCGCGAGCAACTGTGGCTTTCAACCATCCGACACATCCCCTTTTATTAATGTGTATCACACATGTTACATACAAATAAAGTTTATGTTTTGTTTTACCCTACTGTGGAAAGACTACGGATACACCACTCCTGCCGGGGCCTCCCGCAGTGGCATGACCCAGTCCTGTCGAACTGAGCTCATGACGCTGGTGGCATTGCCCCGGAGGATAGCCATCCCTAGTCTTTGCTTGAGCCAGAGGGTTTCCCGGGGTTCTCCTGAAACTTCTCTGATTTTACGGCCTATTTCATTCACCATCTTAAGGGTGGTAGGGCCGAAGACTCCTGAAGTTTCGAATGCCAGGGGCTCGAACTGATGAATTCTGGCGATGGCTTGATATTTTTCTCGCTTTTTATTTTCTGCTATCCAGGCGGCTTCACCTGCTTCGTCGGCGTTTCTGGCGGCGTTGGTTGTGGAGAAAGTGTCAACACATGTGGCATCCCACACGAGGCACCGGCCATTCTTGTAAGGGTAAGTGGTCATCCCATCTGGCCGTTTGCCGTCTTCTCTGTGAAGTCTGCTTAGCCATGGGTTACTTCCCAATTCAATTTAAAAACGCCATGATCACTTTAATATCTAAAGAAGGTAAAGTACCCACAGACCCTAAAAATTATAGGCCCATCTCACTCCTCGAAGTCCCAGGTAAGATTTTGGAGCGCATCATTATCAATAGACTCAACCTGTATTTAGAAACAAACAACAAGTTAAAACCAAATTAGTACGGCTTTAGACCATCTAGAGGCACAACAGCAGCAATAGCCCTGGCCAATGAATACATATCCCAAGTACTTGAAAAAAGACACCAATGTACAATAGTGCTCCGTAACGTGTCAAAAGCATTCGACAAAGTATGGCACAGCGGACTAAAATTTAAGATACTTCACCTGGGACTTCCAATATTAACAGAAAAAATATTGGTTAACTTTCTGGACAGCAGGACCGCTAGAATCAAGTTGAATAACACCCTCAGCGATATCATCGAATTAAAGAGCGGAGTGCCACAGGGAAGCCTACTCTCACCAACTCTCTACACGATTTATACCAGTGACTTACCTGACTCCCAACTAGGAAACATTGACATCATGTACGCTGACGATATCACACAAATAGTAAAATACGAGGGGAAATCAAGAAGATTTATGGCACGTAAGATCGCTACAGAAATTAAAAGAATTAACGATTACGAGAGACTCTGGAAAATTAGAAGTAATACTAATACATTTACCATAATACCACTAGCAAAGATTAAGACTGAGGACATAATAGTGGATGGGGAGATGCTCAGACAGAGTAAGGAGGGAAAGATTCTGGGTCAAACAATTAACACCAGAGGACTTGTACCACACATAAAGAACATAATTAATAGGGGAAAGGAGGCCCTGGCATCTCTCTTCAGATTCAAAGACTTACCTAACAAACTAAAAATGCACTTGATAAAGACATTAGTCTTACCTATAATTGAATACCCTCCAATTCCTATGCATACCATTAGTAATACCCAGATGATGCACCTACAATCGCTTCAAAATAAATGCATTAGATTCGCCTATGACGTTCATTACCCCTACCAACATAACACAGAGGAACTGCATAACATAACAGATATAAAACCAATGAATGTAAAAATGTACCAAAGAGCAAGAAACATATGGAGTAAACTGGAGACTCGCCAAGACCCCTTATATAACTATCTTATTAACAACCAGGGCCGGTAATTAATAAAATAATTTAAAATGTTCCCTAAAAGTAATTTTAACTAAAAGAAAGTCCTTAAAAGTTATTCATAAAACATTTAAAAGCAGCTTTTAGTGGAAGCGTTAAGAAGGCTGCCACAACCGCTAGTTCGCTACATCTAGCAAGATTACAATCGATGAATAACGTTTAATAGGTAAGTATAGGTTTCTAATTGCATATACTAATTACTATAAAACATTAGGGTAATTATGCAATATTTTGTTATTGTGAAATCTATTATATATTGCTAAATTGAAAGGGTAATATATTTACCATACCAAAACAATTGCATACTCCGGTGTGGCAGCATCTGAGATAGTTGCCAAATTCGCGAGTTTTCACAATTCGTAAAGTGGGGTAAATTCGGAAATTTTTCGAGTTTGTTTTTTACAATTTCTCATGACTGTAAACACATTGGAGAGATTTAACTAGGTCAAGTGATGTGTAGTGATAATGCGCCGTGCGCCGTAATCCAGGAAGCCTCCTAAAATTATCCCCCATAATATCCTTATCCTTATCCTATCTGAAATCACCCCAGTTTACGGTAATTTGCGAAAAATAGGGTGCAAATAGGCTACTTGTTTTCGGATGTTATGAAATAGGCCTATCTTGTGACAATCCAATATTATATCTTAGTCCTTCTACACTCCTTTAATTTGGTCTATTTGTTAGTGTTCTTCCAACAAGTACAGTATAGGCGTTTGTCAACGAGGACGCTGGAACTGTCGAGGTTGTGGGCGGAGGAGGAGGATTTACCCATCTAAAAATAGAGAGACCGACCGCGGCAAAAAATGTAGTCGGACATATATACAGTATGAATCGAAATGTTTAAAGTAGGTTGATATATAAGGTGGTAGGTTACTTTCTAATATAGCTCATTCGTTGGAGAACACACAGTGGATCACCTTTGGGTAGTATGATGTGCGGGGTGGTATATGGAATTTATGGATAGAATCAAGAGTTACCTAACATACTGCACTTGATAATATATCTAACCTACAATCATACCACCATGAGTTACTCATTCAGTTACATTTTGACCGTTGCCACATAACGTAGGGTACTAGGCCTACACACTTTCATCTCTGGGTTAAGAGCTTTGTTCTTCTGTCTCCTTCATGGTTTAAATGGTGTACTTCAACTCGCTATAGGCCTATTAATCCAATTAATCTTTCTAACATGAACATTCCTTGGCAGGGGGTGGCGGATATGTTATTCAATCATCATCGTCCTCTAAAAGTAACTTTTAAGCGCTAACAGTCCCAAGGGGAGCTTTTAGTTTTCGCTGGGTTTAAAAGCTACTTTTAGCCGCTAAAAGTTTTTTTGCCCAACTTTTAAGTTTTAAAAGTTGGTGCCATTTTTAAAAGCTACTTTTAAGCCTAAAAGTGCTTTATAAATACCGGCCCAGGAGGAAGGTAGTCATGCTTGATTTCCAAGCTCTCTAAAAAAAGTAGCTCAAGGGGAACCAGCACCTATATACACAAGAGGTCGATAATGACAAGAAGCTACAGTAAACTATAAACTAAACCAATCTTAACCTTACGTTGAGAGCAGTGGGCCCGGGGATTGCAGTGTATCACTGGATCACCTGGTCCCGGGGTCCAGGGGCAGATATCTTACAGCAATCAACTAGGGTGGGTATCACATGAAATCTGGCCTCGCGAACCTCGGGCCCGGGAGTCACTTTGTGAACCTCGGGTCCGCGGTCTGCGGGGACACGCAGATGCTTAGTGAGATCTGGCCTTGTGGACCTCGGACCCGGGAGTCACTTGGTGAGCCTCGTGTCCGCGGCCCGCGGGGACTCGCAGATTTTTTAACACCTAATGTGACAAGAACTTGTGAAGTCTGGCCTCGCAGACCTCGGGCCGGGGGGTCACTCTGTGATCCTCGGGCCGGCGGCCCGTGACACGCAGATAGTTCTTGGCAATCAAAGTCAAGTATATGGAGTGTGTTTTTAAGGAAATGGGAAACCAAGATGATGAAAACGTGGATCATAGAACGGATGACGGAGTGGCGGCTTGACTTGAAGAGACATTATAACGGGGAAAGTAGCTGATTCCCTCCCCCTTGCCAGCCGGAATCTTATAAATTTTCAATCAGATTAACTGACAGGTTGCATGAGCTGAAATGCCTATAAGGTAAATAAAATTTAAATAATTGCAATGCAGACCGCCTGCAAGCTTTTCACTTCAACTGTCCTTCAATTACTTCAACACTTTTACTTACACTATATACTCTTATTTCCCACGCTTTCTATCCTTATAACTTATAACTTACTTGGCCCCAGTCCTACCTGGTCACGTGACCATAAGTCACCAGCCACGCTCTACCTCACCTGTTTGTCTCCGCGATATCATTTGACCATATTTACACTGCGTGATTTCTCTCTCTTTGCATACTTAACTATATTTGAGATATTGTCATCATTCCTTTTATGTATTAGTTTATATATTATATTTGTAGGTAGTAGGGGTAGGCAGCCCCGCCCAGGGAAGTACTACCGCCAAGGTTTCGGGAGACTCAGGGAATAGCCTGAATTCCATTTTCTCTCCCAGGCCTTGGTAGCTGGATACATATCTTTCTGCCTCACACATCAGGGGTATCAGGAAAACCCTCTTTATACAACATACACATCCAACTTCACGACATTGCCTTACATTGCTATCCTCTATCCATAAAACACTACTCTTCCCAGTACATATCATACAGGTAACACCATACACCTTACCCAATAAATATGGCAGTACAATTGTTAAGAGCAAACCTGGTGGTCCCTCGGATATCCACCCCCGGCAGGGTTGGGTCATTGACACAGGGCCCTCCCGGTCGTCATCATGCGACTGTGTCAAGAGCATTGCAACGTCCCAAAGCTGCTCGTCGGTGCAGCTTTTTCTTTAGCAATATAAGGGGACTTCACTCTAACATCAATTCTGTACACCAATTTCTTCAAGCAGAATCCCCTACTCTCCTTTTTTTGACAGAGACTCAAGTAACATCCACATCTGACACATCTAGATTTAATTTTCCAGGTTATCAACTGCTCCAAAATTTCAGACCTAAAGGAGGTGTATGTTGCTTCGCAAAATCTGAAATTGCCCTGGAGGAGGTTACTAGTTTCAATTGTCCCTATTTTGATTATTCTATATACAAATTAATTTCTGCTGGTAAATTTAAATACATATGTTGCATCTACCGTTCCCCAAATACTCCTCCAGAGCAAAGTCTTTTTGATTCTCTGTCCTCACAACTCAGTGTCCTCAACTTAAATGCTTCTTCTGAAATCACTGTGTTGGGTGATTTTAATGTCCATAATGTTGAATGGCTCACTCATTCAGCCAGGACTGATGATGCTGGTCTTGAATGTGAGCTATTTGCAGACTCATTTAATCTCACTCAACTAGTCAACCAACCCACCCGTGTACCAGATAATCCTAATCATAATTCCCACCTACTGGACTTATTTTTAACAACCAATTCAGAAAATTATGATGTTACAGTGAGGTCCCCGCTTGGATCTTCTGATCACTGTCTGATACAGGCCACCTGTCTATCACCTACCACACCTTCCCACTCTGAACCTGTTTTGGTGACTAAATGGCATTACGATAGGGCAGACTGGGAGGGTCTTCAAGGTTTCTTTATTGATATTCCCTGGACCTCTTTCTTTTCTAATGATGCACACTCCACCTTGAGCCACATACAAGATTTTGTAAAAATTGGAATGGAAACTTTTATTCCTCATCAAAAGTACAGTAAAAGATCTAATTCACCTAAATGGTTTGACCATAATTGTGCTAGAGTAACTGAACAAAAAGCAATAGCCTACAATGCATACACAAGATCAAAAACACATGAAGCCTTTAATTACTTTAGAAACATCAGAAATCATGCCAAAACTGTATTAAACCTAACTAAATCAAACTTTCTCCACAAGCAGGCAAATAAACTTTAAATAATCCAAATGATAACAAAATATTTTGGTCTACTCTTAACTCATTTAAATCCAACTTCACTACTGCTTCATCCATTCCACCATTAAAATCTCCGACTGGCAATCTTGTAAGTGACCCACGAGGTAAAGCTAACCTTCTTGCGGATATTTTCTCCACCAACTCAACCTTAAATGAAATAAATCAAGATGTCCCTGTACTTAATTTTAATTCGCCTGAAATTCCCTCACTTAAGATCCACACCAGACATGTCAAAACTATTTTGCAGAATCTCTCGCTAGATAAGGCTCCTGGTCCAGATGAAATTCCTCCAATAGTACTTAAGAATTGCTCCTTGGTGCTCGCTCCTGTATTGGCAAAAAATTTCCGTCTGTGTACTCATACCTCATGCTTCCCAGTACCCTGGAAAGAAGCAAACATCCATCCAGTTCCTAAAAAAGGTGCCTCTTCAGATCCATCAAACTACAGACCAATAGCTATAACTTCCACTCTTGGTAAAGTCTTTGAAATTATATTAAATAATCACATAATTAAGCATCTTGAGAATAATAAATTAATCAGTGATAGGCAATATAGTTTTAGACGATGTCGATCAACTGCAGACATGCTTTGCCTTCTTACGCATCAAATCAACCAAGCTACAGACCAACATGGTGAAACACATACAATAGCACTGGATATATCAAAGGCATTTGATAGAGTCTGGCATCAATCCTTATTGTCGAAGATGTCACACTACGGCCTTGCATCATTAGTTCCACTAATTTCTTCTTATCTTCATAACAGAAAAATATGTGTAATGGTAGATGGCCTTTATTCTCAATTTCACTCAATAAATGCTGGTGTTCCCCAGGGATCAGTTTTGGCCCCAATTCTGTTCCTCATTCATATCAATGATCTCATATCTACCACTCATAATCCAATACATTCCTACGCAGATGACTCAACACTCCACAGTTCCTTCACATTTACCAATTCTTTCACCCAACCCGATCTTATAAATTCAAAAATAAACACTGCAATTTCTCTGAACCAGGACCTTTCTAGAATTGATGGATGGGGACAAAAGAATCTAGTTTCCTTTAATGCACAGAAAACCAAGTACATTCAATTTTCTAACCGACAGAATCTTACTGACTCCCATATATTTTTTAATGATGTAAATATTCCCACTTCCCCTAGTATTGACATTCTCGGTGTAACATTAACTACTAACTTGAGCTGGACACTTTATGTTAGAAGCATTGCTAAGAATGCCTCTAAAAAACTGGGACTCCTGTACAGAGTTCGAGAATTCTTCACTGACGAGCAGTTGGCCGTGATATATAAAAGTCATGTGCGTTCTCAGATGGATTACTGTTCACCTCTGTGGGGTGGAAGTGGAGTGGTTGCATTGAGGCAGTTGGACAAAATTCAAAATAAAGCTATTAGATTAATCAATAACCCTGCAATCACACAGGACCTTCCTACATTATCCATACGAAGAAACGTTGCATCCCTTGCATTATTCTACAGATATTTTCACAGCAATTGTTCCGAGGAACTTGCTTCAATTGTGCCGCCTCTCCACATCTTTCCCCGTAGAACTAGGGCAGCTGAGAGCGCCCATGAATTTACACTTTCTCCTCCACAATGCAGAACTTCTGCTTATCAGAATTCATTTATCCCCAGAGCTACTACTCTTTGGAATTCACTTCCCTCGAATTGCTTTCCACAAACTTACAATCTACAAATGTTTAAATCCAGTTGTTACAAACATTTTATGAATGGAGGATGCCTTTAGGCACATGGACCTTTTTGTTTTATCTGTGTTTTTCCTTCCTCCGTTCATTGTCTCCTTAAAAAAAAAAAAAAAAAAAAAAAAAATTGATTCTGATGCTTTGTTAGCGATGCCATTATTTATAAATAAGTAAAACATATTCAACTTATTCCCAGTCACCTATTATAGCCATTGGTCTTATGCTCTATAGCTAAGTACCTAATGTGCCCCATCTGTATCTAGCTATTAAGAAATCAAACTTGTGAACCATATCGTGTGTATTTATTGTCTATGGGTGTGATTTGAGTGATCTAGTAATATTTATATCAATGCTAGCTATGTTCCTGTCGGGCAGGATTATTTTCTAAGTTACCCAAATAAGGAACTTATGAGAACTCCCAATCTACCAAGATTGGAAGCCAAAGCGTCACATTTTTCTCTTGCCCCTCAACTTTCTCTTCATAATTGCTGAGGGGCACAGGGCCCTGGGTGGGGCTTTGGTTTCCCGGGCGTTTCCGCACCCTCCTCAGCTCCCCGCCATGGAGTGGCTTCGGTCACCCAGGCTTTATTGTGGTCGGCAGGGAGGGTTCTGTGGGGGCGCTCGGTTATGGCCTTGGCCGTGCTCGGGGCTTTGGGGCTGTTCAGCCAGGCAGCTTGGGGAACAACAACAACAATAACAAAGTATCAAGCGAGTTGGATTACAACCACGCATAACACTGGAGGCAGCGGTGTCTCA
Organism: Lithodes maja; assembly: GCA_037953745.1. Classification (NCBI taxonomy): domain Eukaryota; kingdom Metazoa; phylum Arthropoda; class Malacostraca; order Decapoda; family Lithodidae; genus Lithodes; species Lithodes maja. Next base: position 48,303 of record JBAKBP010005367.1, read on the forward strand.
ATACAGCATAACAGCATTTGATTTCTAGATTTTTTTGTATACACTCAAGCAACCCCAATTACAATAATAATTATGGCTGGTAAATCACTTGACAATATTTCTTTCAAGCAAGAGGATCATGATATAAATACGTATCTTGAAATTGTGAAACCTGTCCTGGATATTATATTCAGGGAAGATGAAAACACAAAGTGACACTCCCCAGTTGACCTGGGCACAGTTTGAGAGTTACACGAGGGTAGCTATCAACCCATCCTTGGGTAAGACAATAGCGGACAAACATTTCCATAACGTCAAGTATTCAGGGAACCTCGACGACACGATCAGCCAATTAAATCAGCTGGCCGTGACAGTATTCCCTCAGGATACTGCGGCGCAACGGAAAGATGGTGTATTTAGTGCCCAATTAACATATTAAACGCGAAAATACCCTAGGGGCAAGGGTACTTATTTGTGAATTTCTAGCCTTGAATTCTGACAGAATTCGTTATATTGACGATATAGAGTATTATTTGTTTTCAGTATGCTTTTATTTTACATAATGATGTATATATGAACCTTCAAGAGTGCTAAAATAAGTTGGAGAAGCATTTGAGTGGTGAAAACGTAAATATTGGCCACCCAGTCATATTTTCAGGCGAGAGTGAGCCAGGCGCAACCCTCCCCTCTCACTGTCTGTGAGGTAACTGAGGCGAGCGGGGCGGTGTCTAGGTGTTATATAACGATCTTTTATGCAACCCACTTGTGCTACATTGCTGCGGGAGAGAAAAATAATCGATAAATGATGAAAATAAGAGGAAAAAATAGGTGATAATTGAGGAAGGGGGGTGGGGGGGGAATAAGGTGGGGAAGGGGGGGTGAGAAACACATGGATGAGTACTAGAGGGGAATTATCTCACCTAGAGACAAATTCCTTTGTTTTGAGAGCCCCTGGGGTGTTTTGGAAGGCTTTTTTTATGGTCTTTCTTCTGTGAGGCCTATCGTGCTTCATGGGTTAAGAATATTGCCTGACGCGGTCTCTAATCATTTTACCATAGTAGAACCTAAGGGTTATAATGACGATATGCCAGTAATTAGGCATATATTGGCTCTGAAGAAAACTAAAGGGTCATGAATAGATCGCCGTCATAAGCCGAGCTACCACTCACCCTTCTACAACCCCTTCAACTAGCCCTGCAGTGCCCCACCCGAGTGAAAAAGTAGAGGAATGGGCCCGGGTCCGCCCCTCTGACTGGAAGCCATGCACTTCCCAGTGTCCTTTGGTGGCACTTTAAAAAATCAATTAATAAACTCACCAAGCGTCGATTCAGGATGCCTACCCTGTGGGCTCAAATTCCATGGATTGAGCCCTGACGTGTGGCTACGATAAATGATAATGGGACTGCAGGCATCAAGAAAAACAATGAAGAGGCAAAAGCTGAAGAACCTGAGGTAGTACCAGACACTACAGATGCTCAGGACAACATGGATTTTTAATCCGCCCCCGTCCACAAATCGTCAAATTGGCGGGGGCTCACAATGGGAGAGACACAGAAAAGCTTCCCATGTATAAACATCTCACTCATAATGGGGTGAAAGTTCAACTCCTAATAGATACGGGGGCTTCCTGTTCATGTCTTTTCTCTCCCTTTTTCCGACGACATCAAAACACTCTTGGCCCTCCTCAACCCTCCACTATTGTTCTAATTGACGCTAATGATGGCATCATTCCCAACTGTGGGGAAACTGTTCCACTTTATGCAAACACCACTGAACAAGTCATTCTTTCATGATCTACAATCCTCAAGAGACCCAGTACGATAGATATTTGGGTCTCGATTTGCTCACTTCCCATCAAGCATCCATTGACTGCCATAGTAGAACCTTGAAATTTGCTCCCTTTAAAAAAAAAAAAAAAAAAAAAAACGAAAAACAATCAATCTAACTTCACTCCAGCCATCCAATCAATAATCAAGATTTATCTTGAATTAAATTCTAGTCAGCATCAGGAGAAATCAATCAATCCAGCCATTTGCACCACAAAACTACCCAAGCTCTCACGTAAAAAACAGTGACACTCCCCCCTCATCATGAAAAATGGGTACCTATTCTCCGTCGTTACCTGGTAACGTTATAATCACCCCGAACCTCCAAAGTCCTTTCGACAGAGATTGCCTGCCTACTCCAGCCATTATCCCTCATCAATTAAATTGTATTAAAATTGCTAACATCTTTGATCAACCCATCACATTACCAAAAGGATTAGCCATTGGAGAGCTAGAAACGCATGTAGAAGAACTATCTTTGCCAAATGACACTGCACCTTCCCCTCTTTTTACTCTCCCTGACATTCCTTATCACTTAACTCTTTAACAACAAAATGACTTATGTGACTTGATGACTTCCTTTCAAGATATCTTCGCCACCTCCAACCGAGACGTCGGGAAAACCAACGTACTTCACCACTCCATTCATACTGTAGGACCTCCAATCAAACAACCTATCCGCAGAAAGAATCCAATACAACGCAAGAGGAAGAATCACAAGTAAAGGATATGTTAACCACCGGAGTAGTTCAACATTCCACTAGTCCGTGGTCCTCACCTGTAGTACTCGTAAGAAAAAAAGATGGATCCACAAGATTTTGCATAGATTATCGTCAACTAAATGATGTAACTATAAAGGATGCTACCCCACTCCCTCGCATCGACGATTCACTAGATTCCCTACTCGGTGCAAAATGGTTTACCACATTAGATCTACAAGCCGTATATTGGCAGATACCCTTACTTCTGGAACATCAACAGAAAACGGCTTTTTCTACCAGCCAGGGAAGTCTATATGAGTTCACTGTACTCCCTTTTGGCCTTTGCAACGCCCCTGCCACCTTTTCGAAACTCATTGAATCTGTATTACAAGGATTAACCTGGAAACTTGTTTGGCCTACTTAAATGATATCATTGTTTTTGGGAAAACATGGGCTGAACCATAGACTACAGTAGATCTGGACTGGACACGAAAATGGAACTTTGCAGTAAGGGACCCACAATCGGAGAACGAATCCCCAAGTTCGAACCTCGGAACCGCGAAAATATCACATTTACGCGGTTTAGAGGCTCGAACTTGGGGGTTCGTTTTCCGATTTTGGGTCCCTTACTGAAAAGTTCAATTTTCGTGTCCAGTCCAGATCTACTGTAGTCTATGGCTGAACATATTCAAAGATTTCACCAGGTATTCCAGTGAATTAGAGATGCCAAGTTGAAACTCAAGCCTTCTAAGTGCACTCTTGCCCAGAGAGAAGTTCAATTCCTAGGCCACATCGTCTCAGAAGAAGTAATTGCACCAGACCCACAAATATTGCAAGCTATCAGTACCATAACCCTCCTCCCCTCCCCCCCACCAATGTACAAGGAGTCCGAGCATTTCTTGGGATAGCGTCATACTATCGTCGCTTTGTAAACAAATTTGCCACCATTGCCAAACCTCTCCATGAGTTAACCAAGAAAGAGGAGCCATTCATATGGACAATCCAACACATTCAAGCTTTCAACTTCCTGAAGGACCTATTAGTAGCATCTCCAGTTGTCTCTTTCCCTGATTATACAAAACCATTCCGTCTCTACACCGATGTTTCACAATTCGGTATTGGAGCAGTGCTGGGGCAAACCAGAGACGGACGCGAACACATTATCGCGTGCGCCAGCCGAACTCTAAATCCTGCTGAAATAAACTACACTGTCACCAAGAGAGAATGTTTGAGAATAATTTGGGCCTTGCAACATTTCAAAGCCTACCTTTCAGGTGTCAAAGTCACCATCATTACAGATCATCACGCCCTCCAATGGCTCCGCAAATCTGACACCAAGAACGCTTTAACCGTCAGATGGCGTGAATCTCTCGAAGAATTCAACTTCGAAATAGCCTACAGACCTGGAAAGTTGCATACGAATGCGGATGCCCTTTCCCGACTCCCTTTAGATTCAACAAGCAACGTAACCAACACCGAAAACGACAACCAACCCATCTTAGCCATTCATCATCAAAATTCTGCAGATCAAGATCAACAGCAACTACTGCAACAATTTCAACGACAACAAAAGCCGGATTGAATACCTGGGCACCTTTTCTCACAGCTACAAAGAAGAGGAGATAATTTGTATATGCTAGATGGTAAAATCGTGATCACCCCCAATTCTACCATACCAACTATGCAATCTTTACGCTCCCACAACGGCATTCATTTGGCTCAAAGGAAATTAGCATCAACTTTCCAACAAGTTTATTGGAACCCTTCTACCTACATCACCGCCAAGAAAATTACGGAAGCCTGTCGTGCCTGTGCATTAGGAAAGGATCGTACCCGCACCTCAGGTCCTACAGGAAAAATAGTAGCCTCAAAGCCATGGCAATTACTAGCAGTCGACGTCATGGGACCCATGGAAGGCATAAAATGGTTTAAGTATATCATCACTTTTGTAGATACTTATTCAAAGTATGTAATTGCCTGTCCCGTGAAAGAACACACTGCCTTTGCCGTAGCTGAAGCTATGATCCAACATGTGTTCCCTTATTTTGGCCTACATGAAGCTATACACTCAGATAATACACCTGAGTTCACAGGACACATCTCGACTCAACTTTCTCAGATGTGCGGGTTCAAAATTAGCCATTCCTCACCTTATTGGCCTCAAGGGAATTCGATCTGTAAAAGAAGCCATCGCACCATTGCCAACCAAATAAGGACTCGCCTACAACAAATGAACACCACCGACTGGCCCAGTCAAGTCAAGATAGTACAGTGGGGGATAAATACCTGGCCCCGCCAAGATGGAAGGTGCTCGAGAGATGAGTTGAGGGCAGGCAAGTGCTCGGATGGGACGGAGAGGTGCCGTAGTGGTAGTAATAGTGGCATTTCTCTGAAGATTCTTTCATGAGGGGTGATTCCATCCTAACGGAGACAGGTGTTGATTCTCCATTATACTATTCTGACTTGGCTAGGCCAGTCCGTGGTGTTCATTTGTTGCAAACGAGTCCGTATTTGGTTGACAATGGTACGGTGACTGCGTTCGCAAACTGAGTTGCCTTGGGGCCAGTAGGGTGAAGAGTGGCTGATTTTGTAGCCGAAAATCTGAGATACTTGTGTCCAGATTTGGACAGTAAATTCAGGGGCGTTGTTCGAATAAATGGCCTGAGGTAACCTGAAGAAAGGTAAAGCGTGTTGGAGAAGGGCTTCGGCAACGGCAAGAGCTGAGTGTTCTTTTGCTGGGCAGGCGATGACGTACTTGGAGTAGGTATCCACAAAGGTAATGATGAATCAATACCCTTTTACACCTTCCATTCGGCCCATGACATCGACGGCGAGGGGATGCCATGGCTTGGAGGCGACGAGTTTGTCGGATGGTCCTGGAGTCCTTGACTTATCTTTGCCAATGGCACAAGCCCGGCAGGCTTCAGTAATTGTTTTTGCGGCTAGATGAGGTCTTTAAGTCCAGTAGATGTCTTGAAATGTTGCTAATAGTTTCTTTTGGCCTAGATGAATGCCATTATGAGAGAGCAATGACTCCATAAGCTTCTGTGTAATTGGTCGACATATCACAATTTTTCCTTCTGACGTATACAAAGTGTCGCCTTTCCTGGTTAAATCTTTGCAAATAAGTTTGGGGTTCCATGGGTGGCGATCGTTGGATAGAAATGAATGGATGAGGTCTTGTTGTGGGTCGTCATCCTGGAGTTGGTGTTGAATGGCTCGTAGGTGTTCAGGCTTTGGTGGTAATTTGGCGGGCAATCTGGAGAGGGTGTCAGCATTTGTATGTAATTTCCCTGGTCTATAGGCGATCTCAAAATCGAACTCCTCCAGGGATTCTCATAGCCTGACAGTGAGGGCGTTCTTGGTGTCAGATTTCCAGAGCCACTCTAAAGCTTGATGGTCTGTGATTATGGTGACTCTGACCCCGGCTAGGTAGGATTTAAAGTGTTGAAGAGCCCAGATTATTCCCAAACACTCCCTTTTTGTCACTGGGTAATTTATTTCCCCGGGATTTAAGGTTCTGATTGCACAGGCGATGATATGTTCCTTGCTATCCCGGGTTTGTGCTAAAACCGAGCCAATTCCGAATTGGGAGACGTAGGTGTAGAGACGGAAGGGCAGTTGATAATCCGGAAAGGAGATAATAAGGGTGGAGACGAGTAGATCTTTCAGACTGCGAAATGTATACAGTCGCTCAGGTGTCCAGACAAACGGCTCCTCCTTTCAAGTTAAGTCGTGGAGAGGCTTGGTGATAGTGGCAAAATTCTTCATGAACCTTCTATAGTAGAATGCTAGGCCGATGAATGCACGGACTCCCTTGACGTTGTTAAGTGGGTTAATCTGGCTAATGGCTTGAAATTTGGCTGGGTCGGGTGAAATTCCGGCTTCGGAGACTATGTGGCCAAGCAAGTGGATCTCTTGCTTCGCCATGGTGCACTTAGTGGGCTTTAGTTTTAACCCCGCCTCACAAATTCGTTGAAATACCTGGGTGAGGCGTTGCAGATGTTCGGCCCTAGTCTTCCCGAACACGATGTCATCCAGGTAAACCAAATAGGTTTCCCAGGTAAAGCCTTGCAGCACCCATTCCATTAATCTTGAGAATGTGGCTGGCCCATTGCAGAGTCCGAATGGCAAGACGGTGAACTCATATAGTCTGCCCTGGCAGGTTGAAAAAGCCGTTTTCTCTTGATGTTCAGTGACCACAGGGACTTGCCAATACCCAGACTGTAAGTCCAAGGTAGAAAACCATCTGGCGCCTAGTAGGGAGTCTAGGGAGTCCTCAATCCTGGGAAGAGGGGTGGCATCTTTTATTGTTACATCGTTCAGTTGTCTATACTTGGGTGGTGCCTTTTTTTTGTTTTACCAACACAACAGGTGATGACCAGGGGCTGGTAGAAGGGCAGAAGATCCCCACATCTAACATATCTTTCACTTGGGCTTCTTCCTCCTTCCGTTGAATGAGGTTCTTACATCGTATGGGTTGACGAATGGAATGTCCAACAGTGTGAATAGCATGTTCTAAAACGTGGGTGAGTCTGACGTCTCAGGATGAGTAGGTCTTGGTAAGTGGTAAGTAGCTTGCATAGATCTTCCTTTTGTTGTGTCGTAAGGTGAGGAGGGATTTCTGGTAGCTTTGGCAGTTGTTGAGGTTCCTGGTTATCTTGAGGCACGTCCGTTTCGTCACAGGGTTCCAGTTCTCCTATTGTAAGACCTCGCGGTAGAGTCAGAGATGTTGGCTAACTTTACGTAATGGTTATTATTAGGTAGCAAGGCTGGAGCGGTTAGACAATATCTATCAAACGGACTTTAGAGATGTGGACTCAGAACTAAATCCCCAGTTAGGGTTGGATGAATGGGGATTCGTTGTTCATGGTGTGGTTGCAAGGTGATGTTTTTTTTTTACTACTGCCTGTGAGGTGTTGATGGTGTGGACGTGTTGATTGGTCATCGATGCTGTTGTAGGAGGATTAGGTGACTTGGTAGGAAGCTTGGGGTTATAGGTTAAAACTCGATTGACATAGTCGATGGTGGTTCACAGTGCCGTTAGCAAATTAAACCCTAGATAGCAATCATATTATAATTCGGTTGATGGGAAGATTATGAACTGATGATGAAGGCCATGTCCTAGTGTCGTGGTGGCCACATAAAGTGGGGCAGTCTCTCCTTTATTTGGTATGATGTTGTCATTGGCATCGATGAGGATGATGGGCGAAGAATGGATAGGCCCAAAGGGGTTGGCTTGTTTTTTGTGGTAGGCACTGACCAGACACAATTTGGAGGCACCCGTGTCAATTAACAACCGGGATTTCACACCTTGGATAGTGAGGTGAGTATAAATGGGGGCTTTCCGGAAAGGGGAGTTTTCCCATCACGAGCCCCCGCCAGCCTGACGTAATGTGGGTGGGGGGGTTTAAAAACCTGAGTTTTCAGTCAGGCTTTGTGGTTTATCTGTCGCATACAGCTCCTCGGTGATGCTTTCCTCAGCTTCTGCTTCCTGTCCTGCAGTTCCGTCATCTGTGATGGTAGCGACGCGACGGGGCTTTATCCAGAGGATCTGTCCTCAGAACGCTGGTAGCCGTGGACACTGAGCCACTAAATCAGAGAATGATTTGTTTAGGCTATTCAGAGGGCATCGGGGGCTGCAGGGATTCCAGTCCGCAGGTTTCAAACGAGCCCATTCCTTGGGCTTGTCGCTAAAATGAACTGGAGTGGAGGCAGGGGAAGGGTTAGCGAGCTGAGGTTTAGTAGGAGCTCATCTAATCACTGCAATTTTCTCTTGTTCATGGGTCTTTTGCACTGCCAAGATTCGCCGGATGACTGGGAGATCTTGATCATAACCCAAGGTTTCCGTGATAGCAAAGTGATCCCGGACACTTGAAGGTAGAATCCTGAGGAGAGCACTAAAGACGCAGCCTTTTCCTCTTATGGCTGTTTCCGTGTGGTATGCGGTAATGACTAGTTGACTTAACTTGCTGATTGTTATGCCTAGATCCCCATCGAACTAAAGGTCATGGAATAGTTGGTCGGCGATCGTGGTACCGAGAGAGGGATTAACCCATACCATCCCATACCATACCGTAGGATACAGTAATAAAAGCCCCTGCAGTCCCAAGCACTGTGGCAAAAATGGCAGGAGAGACCACCCTTTCACCTCAAGAGATGGAGCAAGACTGGCCCAGTCACCCTTCAGCGGGTCTCATATAAGCTGAGAAGTGTTGCCAGACCGGTAGCAGTGCTTAAACAGTCCTGTTACCAACTACAGGGTTGTACAGGCAGCTACAAGGAAAGTACATTACTGACGATTATACTCGTGCCTGGGACTGGGGAGTTACTTATCTACTGACGAATATACTCGGGCCTGGGACTGTAAGGGTTAATTGCAGTTTTTGTATAGCTTTCAAATTGAGCCCAGGTCAGGCCGGGGTAGTCATGCACGTAACCGGAAACTAGGAACATATGTCACCACAGCTTCATTACTACTGTATGAATTTTAGGAGTATCTTTCTCCTGGAAAACAATATCAAGAACTGGCTTAACCACTTCGAGATACGTTGTGATATCATGGTCTTCTGGCTTGAAAGGAATAGTCTCCAATGATTTTCCTGCCATTGTGCCTGTATATTGTTGTTACTGAGTAGTGATAGGATAAACAGAGAACCTGAGAAGGCCGTCCTCCCGAGTTGAGACACCACTGCCACCAGTGTTATGCTACGTTTCTACGAAACGAGGTATATTCTGATCGCTATTCCCGGACTGGGAATGATGCAGTTATCTTCAACAAGGAATACTCTTGACTGAGCGAGAGCTGACCTTTCTTCTCTAAACACCATACAAATAACAGGCAATAGACATAAAACACAAAGACAAATTACAAAGGTTTTTACTCTTATCCAACTAGAGAACATAAATATAAAAAAATAGTATCACACGGGTCCGTAAGGCTCAGAAATATAAATAGAGACAATGGGCCTCGACACCATAAATGTATCGGAGATTTTATGATTTAACTGTTTGTTTGCTCTTTCTTACCTCAGAGATATTTCCTTCTTTATGTTTGTAGATTCAGTTGGTTCACTGGAAACATGTTTATAAGAGAAATTAATAAGAAGCAAAAAAAAAAAAATTTTTTTTTTTTTAGTTTATTACCAACAAAATATAATTATGTAGCTGGCTATTATTGTAAGGTCTGTGGAGGTACTATATCTGCCCGACTGGGAAGTACCGTTAACTATAAACACTCTATAAAGAAAGCAACTAGAAACTGAGCTAATTCCTGTAAATGGTATTCCTGTAAAAAGAATTGGACACATTAAGAATCGTGAATAAAGTATTAACACACACACTAATTAATGCACAGTATCGCACTGTCACTGTATACGTCACTTGTATAACACTATCGTCTACCTTAGCCAATTAGGGATGTATGCCTACTAATGGCTGATCTATCTGCTACTGCCTGGGTGCTCTCATAGTGGGCACCGGCTTTCTACCAGTGTGGTGTGACACTCATACTTAGTTGCTAGCAATCATCTTGGTGTTGCAGCAATTCTCTGAAGGGCAGCGTGAGAACCGTGCTTACTTGCAGGAATCATACCAAGGCTTTTATAGGTGGGGGTTATGAATCTCTATGGGTGAGATCATACCCAACTAGAAATGTACAGTTGCATACTTAAGTAAGTGAATACTTGTTATAATGGTGTGAGATATATATGTTATTAATACGGTCAATCCTAGAGTGTACAGTCGCTCAAAATACGCTGTTACACTGCTCGGCCACGTCAGCTGAGGCCCACCGAAGTGAAAATAAAGAATAGCTAACATATATATAGATACACATTTTATTCATCCCTATGACTTATCTAACCCTGTTTCCAGTGTAAAGCAATGCCAAAGAAAGTGTGATATAGGTGAGGACCAACGTTTGCATCAGCAGTAGCTATCTTTGCTTTGCGCCTACGCACCAGGCGATCAACCCTGAACGAAAGACGAAGGAGGCAAAAGACTAGAAAAAGGATGATGACGAGTAGAGTCAAGGTAGTGGTTAGTACTGTAGGATAAATAACTTCCAGGTTAATAAACATGGGAAGAGATGAACCAACTAGGTCAGTAAATTTGTTCATAAGGGTGAGTGGTCTCGGTTTGATGATGAGGTCCGATGAGCTTCCTGTATGAGTTTCCTGTGAATGAAATGGTAATAGGGATGAACTCTGAGGAGAGGTTTGTTATCAAGGCAATGTGCTGATGTGAAGGAAGTGTGTGGATAATTGAACTCTTTACTTCGCAGTGATCAGGTACCTGATACATCCTGTGAGCATTGATTACACTTCTTGAGTCTAGACAAACAAGGGACACCTGGGTCTGGTTAGGGAAGTAAAAGAACTGAATATCTAGCAAGTGTTGATGAAACACGGGGAGCTGTGGAGCCGGGGCGTAAGAACAGTCTTTCAAAGAACCAGAGTCAGTCACAGTTGTTTGAGTCAAGGTAAGTTCGCATGCAGTTTTGTCTGGGGACACAAAGGAAAACACATACGCTGGACACACATACAGGTGATGATACGAGGACCTACATGAATCAAGAGCGTCTTTGTCTGTCACAGTCACAAGTTGAAGATCGTCGGAGATGAGCATCATGTCTGCAGTGTCAGTCACGGTTAGTAATCGTCCATCTATGGGAAATGGGAACGGAATAATTCTCCAGGCATTGAACATAATTATGTGAGGACTGAAACGGAATGTGGACTAAAATAGATGAATGTGTCAGAACTGCTTCCATTAGTGGGTAATAGAATTCACAGTCGTTTAACTCAAATAGCGGAGTCAGGGCAAACTGATCTTTCGCTATTTCAATGGAGGTACGGAGATGTTCAACAGGCAATAGGTCAGTGGTGACCCGACTTAGTGCAGCATCTACTAAGTTTGCTAAGACCGCCTTTGTTTGGGCATTTAAATCTTGAACATCATAATCCGTAGCCTGAAGGATCTCGGCAAGGTACATGACTTTATTTGTTGACCGTCCATCAGTTATTAAGGATTTATCTACCTGTGTCAGGTTATTCATGTGTGCTACGACGGAGTTTAAGGAATTCATCACATTCTTCATGGCTTTTGAATTGTAACTCAAGACTCTGTTTAAGGCTTTTGCTGTGTTCTCCAGGAGAGTGAGTCTCTTTCCCAGTTTCTCAACATCAGAGGCTTGGGCTGCTCCAAAGAGCTCATGGGAGAGTAGGCCAACAAAATTAAACAGTCCTCTCTTAACACGTTGGGAGTGCGCGTTTTTGGCCACCTGGGTATGATCGTCAGGTAGAACCAACTTGATCTTCCTTAGCTTACGGTTTATACGGGTTACGCGAGCACGTTGAAGCGTCACTGTAAGTCGTAAGTCACAGGAAAAGGTCTAATTAGATAATAGGAAGGTGAACGCAGAGTGTAATCGGTCTAGGCAACGTTGGAGTACCGTATAGTCACTAGATAGACTAAGGAGGTATCCAAATTCATACTGCTACGACATCTTCCGCAACTAAAACACTCCCTACTTGGGCTACAAGGGCGCCGGGCTTCAGCAACGAAGGTGATGCTGCATCAGCTACTATTAGTGTTCCAAGCAGTAGAAGGGTTTTCACTAACCAGGTAATCTTTCTCGGAAGAAAGGATAATATCCTATTTGCAAGGTGTACTAATCGAATACTTCACTTGCCCAGTAGGATGTACTTGGGTGAGCGGCTTGCTCTGTTAGATATTAGACGTTAACAGAACAATGATTTTGGTTGATTGGTAATTTATACTTCTTTACACACCTGGGTGTGCAGTTTGCTTCATTAGATATGCTCAAACTTGTTTCCGGATGTTTACATTTGTCCGTAACGATATAGGGTCCACTATACTTCGGTGAGACCTTAGACATTCTCGTCGGATCTAGGCACATTACTTTGTCACATACTTCAAGGACAGTTTGCTATCCTTGTTTGTGTTGTATCCTTATCATTTCTGCATGGGATGCCTGTAAATGATCTCGGACTTGATGGTGGATCTTGCTAAAGACTTGTAGTTGTCTCTTAGCATAGTCCTCTAGATTGTAGACTGGTGTGCTAGGCTTGGACAGCAGTTCATATGGCAGAATCTTGTCTTGACCATAGACTATGTAGTGTGGCGTCTTACCTGTAGAGGAGTTTACAGACCCGTTTACACAAGCTGCTACCTGTGGAAGCCAGTCTTCCCACGCTTCCTGGAGCGGGTTTGTCACATGGCATAGGACTTCTAGGAGGGTCCTGTTCATGCGTTCAACCATCACGTTTGAGGCCGGGTGGTATGCTGCAATGTACGATTGCTTGATAATGTAGATATCACAGATACTTGTAATCACCTGGTTCTTGAATTCCAACCCGTTGTCTGAGAGGAGAGTCTTAGGGCAGGAGAACGGACAGATGAGATGCGCTACTAGCGCATGAGCAACTTCATCCGCTGTTTTAGTCTTTAGCGGGGCTAGGACGACGAATCTTGAGAAGAAATCAACACATACTAGAAGGTACTGTGAATCCTGGTGATTCCTTAGCAACTTCAGCAAATCCACAGAAACAGTGTCGAATGGCAGTGAAGGCGTTGGACACTCCAAGATTGGAGCGGGTCCATCACAGGATCCCTTGTGCTGGGCACAGGAGAGACATCTTGCTATGTGATGTTCAATATCCTTTCTCATCGTTTTCCAGTAGTACTTCCTCCTGGTAGCTTCAAGCGTTCTGTCCCGTCCTGGATGACCAGCTTGGGGAGCATCATGTTGCTATTGAAGTACTGCTTCAGTGAAGGTATTTGGAATCACTACACGGGGTCGTGTGTCAATGGCTTTGGGAATAACTCTAACAAGAAGTCTGTCCAGCAACGTGAATTGAGTGAGGGGGACTGGTAGTGCTGGGAGAGTTGTGGCATCCCCTGATTCTAGAAAATAAATGACTGTGGACCACAGAGGATCCTTGCGTTGCTCTTCTTTCACTTGGGCGTCTGTTAGCGTCGGTAGCTGGATCACTGGGGCCACTTGCACATTTCGGGAGAGTGTGTCTGCCACCATGTTAGCTTTACCTTTGATATGATACAGAGTCGGATCAAACTGTAATACCGTTTCGTACCACCGCGCTAGTCTGCCAGTGAGATTTTTACCACCCTAGAATATCTTGGTGACCGCCTCATTGTCTGTGTAGAGATCGATCGGATAGCTGAGGATGATGTCTCGGAAATGCTTCAGTGCCCAAGCTACTGCAAGGGTTTCCCATTCCGTTGTGTGATACCTAGACTCGGCATCATTCAACACTCTTCTTGCGTAACCAATGACTCTCATTTTGCCTCGTTCATCTGGCTGCATTAGAACAGCTCCGATTCCTTTGAGGGATGTGTCGGTGCAAAGTGTGAATGGTTGATCATAGTAAGGGAAAACTAAGACAGGTGTAGAGGTGAGTGCTTGTTTAAGGCTGTTGAAAGCCTCCTCTTGCTCTGGGCCCCATATGAATGGTGCAGCCTATCGGAGCAGTTGGGTCAGATGCCTTGCTAGACTCGCATAGTTCTTCACGAAGGAACGGTAGTAGCCCGACAACCCGATGAAGCTTCGGACATTCTCTACCGATTTTGGCCGTGGGAAATTTTGTACCGCACAGATCTTATCGTCCATAGTGTGGATTCCTTCTGCGTCTACTTGGTGACCTAGGAACTTGATTTTTCCTTTAACCCGGCAGCTACGGGGAGACTCTTAAGAGGTTTTACTGGGCGATGGCGGGGAGACTCTTAAGATCCTAGGCCTAAAAAACAACTTTTAAAAGGCCCCAGTAGCACTTGATTTTTTTTTTTTTTTTCCCTCGGCCATGCCTCATATCACTCCTCCACATCCCCTCCTTCCCCCCCCCCTCTTCAATTATCACCTATTGTCCCTGTTATTCCCTTATTCTTTGGTATATTTGGTCCAAACATTAGAAAGCCGGGTGCAGGGTGTGGTCATCTGTGTGTATATGCGTGGGAAAGAGCGGGAGATAGAGAGAGAGGCCTCAGTCTCTCTCCAGGCCTCGAGAGAGGAGGATGTGTTGCCGGCTGGCTCACACTTGATGAATGAAACTCTCGCTTTCAATTCGCGATTTTGACAATACAAATGATATTCCCACTTATTTTATTGTTGTAACATGTTACTATCTTCATATTAAACGTGAAATAGGCGCATATGGATAAGTATTAATTATTTTTATGGTAAATATAACTATTTTAGTGAGGAAAGAGTCATAATACCTACGCACAGGGGCATGGTGTATACTACAGGGGCTGCGCAGCCCAGGGGTTAAGGATATCACACTTACTGATCTTGTTGCGTAAACCTGCCATTTGTAGTCTTTCCATTACTTGTTGGAGTTTGTCAAGATGAGAGTTAACATCCTTGGTACAGACTATGATATCGTCCAGGTAGGCAAAGACTGAGTCACCCAAGAGGCCCGCAAAAAGGTTGTTGACTAACCTTTGAAAGATGAGGGGTGCGTTTCTTAACCCAAAAGGCATGCGTAACCATTCGTAGTGTCTTCTCGGGGTCGAGAAGGCAGTGACTTCTGTTGATTTCTCATCCATTCCAACTTGCCAGTACCCGCTGAGGAGGCCTAGCATACTGAATACTGTATTCCCTTTTCCAATGCCTTGTAGCAGCTCGGACAGTACAGGCATGGGGAATCTAGCAGGTATGGTTGCTTGATTGACCTTGCGATAATCAATCACTGGGTGCCATCCTCCATCCTGCTTAGGAACCAGGAAAAGCGGTGAATTCCATGGCGAGGATGAATGTTGGATAACCTTTTGCTCAAGCATGTCGTCTACCATCCCTTTAACCACCTCCCTTTGACAGTGTGGCAATCTGTATGCTGCTGTGTAGACGGGGTTAGTGCCAGGTTTTAGGGGTATGGAGTGCGTTGTTAGAT
Source organism: Lithodes maja (assembly GCA_037953745.1). Classification (NCBI taxonomy): domain Eukaryota; kingdom Metazoa; phylum Arthropoda; class Malacostraca; order Decapoda; family Lithodidae; genus Lithodes; species Lithodes maja. The sequence goes on from JBAKBP010005367.1 coordinate 63,741, forward strand.
CCGTTTTACCTAGTCGTTCTCCTGGGAGCGCAACGACATCTCTGAAAGACTGTAATAACTTCAGAAAGGAGTCTTCCGCTTCTGGATAGTCTACATTCTTGAGGTTCTGCTTGATAAGATCTGTTTCTGACATCTTGGAAGGTTTCGATGTTGTCATCACAGCAGTAGGCGCTTGTGCGGAGGGCCACTCCGGGGGTTCTGGATCTACTGGATAGTCGTACACAAGAGCTTTTCCGATGGTACAACCGGACTTCAGTGTCGATATTACATCATCAACAGCAAATCGGTTAGTTCACACTTATAACACCTTCTTCCATTATATTCAAGACCGTGATTGCCCTGAGATTGACAAGGAGATAAGGATAAAGGATGACGCTCCATGGTATGATTCAAGACAGTGTAGTGGCTTTGCGCAAGAGGAGGAGACGGGCAGAGCGTCTGTGGCGCCGGCACTGAACTGAATCCTCTCGGTTTGATTATGTCGCTGCTCGTAGAGCTATCACCGTCAAAATTACACAAAGCAAGATCGAGTATTTTACTGGTCAAATCGATTCCTGCAGAGGTGACCAGAAACAACTTTTTTCAATTCTTAACAACTTAACAGGCCAGCGTTCTTCTCAGGTTCTCCCCTCATCTGTCTCAGCTTCTGATCTTGCATCAAAATTTTCAGCTTTCTTTGCAGACAAAATTGCTCAAATCAGAAATGAGTTTGACAATACCCCTGCTCTTGGAGAATACTCTGTGGTCCCTTCTCGGCCGTTGGCCGTAGACTCTGCCTTCACACATTTTCAGCCGATTAACTCCCTAAATGCCTTGACAAATACAATTTAGATTGAATCCTAATATTAACTTTCCAAAAATATACTGGCATATCAATTCAAAATTTGGTGGTTATTGCTCTACGAACCATCATATTTCAGTTTTGTATTTGTATTTGCAATAGAAGTCCTATGAGTGTGGCAGAAATGTCTCGAGAATCACATGCACCATTGCTTGTGGAGTACTATAGTCAGTTTCTTTTCATCTGACGGTAAATTGCAAAGTTTCAATCAAGATTTCTCAGTTATTTTGAAGGTTTTGTAGTGAAATATGGTGCTAATTATATACACTTGGTCTTAATATGATGTAGAGAGATAGTAGTGTCATATTTGTCCATTATGTGTCGATAAATTAGTTGCCAAGGGATTCAATTTATCGTCAGTTGAAAAGAAACAGAGTATAGTTGTACCTTCCTTGCAAGAGTATATATTCGGTGAGAACTAGGCCTTTTTGTGTTGTGTTTTGCCGTGGTTCTCCAGGTCTTACCTTCTCTGTTTTTTCCTCATCGTTATATTAATCTTTCGCCTATCCGAACACATTTGAGATACTTTGTTCCCTTTCCAGCTTGCTATTAACAAAACAAACTGCTTTATAGATATGATAGACTATGTTATTCCTATAGTAAAGAAGGCCTTCGGCTTTTGCTATTAAGCTTAGTCTATGTAATCTTATCACCCATCCGTTTTCCATTAAAAGTTTTCGGAACTGTAATTAATTAAAAAATATCATAAAATAACACATTTAACGCTCAAAGAGCGGGTGGTGGAGTATATTTCACTGTGCCGCTCAGCGGGGGGGTTTTACCATTAATGGGGTTGTTTCCGTGCTCTTTTTCATGCATAAAAAAGACCCAGAACGTAATACAAGTATGTATCCCTGAAAGGGCGTAAATTGAGCTTTCCAATGACACCCGAACCATCCTTCTACGATCACTGGTTGTCTTGCAATGATCGTGCAACCGAAGGGCAAAATCGCTAAAATACGGTAATTTCTTTATATAATTACGTATGTAGCGAGGGAGTGAGGGTAGATGTAAGTGGAGTACATCTCAGTTGGTACACGGCGGCCGTGGCGAGCGGTCATGAGGTAACCCATGCTTAATTAACAATAACGACATAAATACATCTTGGAAGTTATTCGAAACCACTTACCTAAAAGCAGTGCAAGACTGCATACCATCGAAAATACGGCGTCCAGGCCATAATAATAAGCCCAAATGGTGGAATAAAGATATTTCAAACTGCCTGCTTGCTAAAAAATTTGCTAATGATAGATTAAAATCTTCACAAAATGACGAAGAACGGGTGAAATTTGTAGAGCTACGACGCAAAGCCAAAAAGTTAATTAAGCAAAGTAAAAAGACCTTAGAGTTACATATTGCGAATCAAAGTAAAACAAACCCGAAAGAATTCTATAGTTATATCAGAAAGAAAAAAGTAGTTACTTCAACTGTTGGACCATTAGTCGATGAAAATGGAGACTACACCAAAGATGAATTACAAATGAGTAATGCCCTGAATACCTTTTTTGCATCAGTGTTTTACAACAGAAGACCTCAGTGATATCCCTACACCATCGCCGATTCAGATTGATAATTCAGATGTTTTAAGCAATATCACCGTTACAGAGAGAGAAGTATTGAATTGTTTAGATAAACTCAAGGTAAATAAAACGCCTGGACCTGATACAATCTCGCCTAGAGTTCTAAAGGAAGCTAAGGATAAGCTCTCCAAACCACTGACATTACTATTCAATAAATCCTTGCAGTCTGGAACTATGCCTGATCAGTGGAAGCTAGCCAACGTAACACCGATATTCAAAAAAGGCAGCAAATCCCTACCCAGTAACTATCGTCCAATTAGCTTAACCTCAGTTGTATGTAAAATGCTAGAAACGGTCATACGAGACAAACTCGTAAATCACTTAGAGGAAAATAACATACTTAAAGATACTCAACACGGCTTTCGTAAAAAACGTTCCTGTTTAACAAACCTCTTAGACTTCTTCCACGATATCCTCAACCTCTACGATGAGAGTAAAGCTGTAGATATTATATACCTTGATTTTCAAAAGGCCTTTGACAAAGTTCCCCACAAACGTTTACTGCTAAAACTAAAAGCGCATGGAATACAAGACGGTGTGTTGAAATGGATAGAAAATTGGCTCAGCGACAGAAAGCAAAGAGTAGTCATAAACGGTAAGGCATCTAAATGGACCAATGTAAGTAGCGGGGTACCCCAGGGATCGGTACTAGGACCAATTCTCTTTCTAATTTACGTCAACGACATAGATGAGGGTCTCTCACCTGCACAATCTCAAAATTTGCTGACGATACAAAAATTGCAAATAGCGTACTCTCAAAAGAACAAGTTGATGATATGCAACACAATCTAGATAAATTGTCATGTTGGGCCCAAATTTGGCAAATGAGTTTCAATGCGGATAAATGTAAAGTACTACATATCGGATACCTAAATGAGAAAGCAAACTATTCGATGAATGGCACTCAGCTTAAGAATGTAAACAGAGAAACCGATCTGGGAGTAACAATATCGAGTAACCTAAAACCGAGTCAACAATGTTCAGAAGTTGTTAAGAAGGCAAACAAAATAATTGGCTTCATAGGCAGGTCATTTGAGCATAAATCCAAAGACGTTATCCTAACCCTTTACAATTCCTTAGTCCGCCCTCTTCTGGAATACTGCATTCAATCCTGGTGCCCCTATTACCAAAAAGATATAAACAAGCTAGAACGAGTTCAACGTAGAGTTACCAAAATGATACCTAGCCTAAAGAACAAACCATACGAAGAGCGTCTTAGAGAATTAAATCTATTTCCTTTAACCCAGCGCAGATTAAGAGGTGACTTAATTCAAGTGTTCAAAATCATCAAAGGCATCGACAATATGAACTGTAGTAAGTACTTCACTATCGACCAATCTAATTACACGCGGAGAAACGGTTGCAAAATTTTTGGTAAATCTTTTAACTCACACGAATCTAAGAATTTCTTCTTCAATCGAGTTGTCAACTTGTGGAATGGGCTTCCCCGAAACGTTATAGACTGCATCACCGTTGATTCATTTAAACTCCGCCTAGACAAATATCTCGCATCAAACCTGCGACTGACTGCGTTTGTAAATGAATAACTTTATTTTATCCCCCCCTCAGTTACTAACCCATCTGTCCCCTACTAACTTCCTAATCCTGCCACGGACATTAGTTCCAGGGCAGTAATTCCCTTTCCAATGTTTCCTTACCCACTCTAAACCACTGTTTGGACACTTGATCCTCAGTGTTTTGCAGGACAAGCAACCTAAAAGGGTCACTAGATCTGTTGTTGCTTGATTTCCTTTGTACTTCCTTTGTACTTCCTCCCGTCACTCGTCTCTCTCTCAGAGCCAATATTGCGCCAAAATTGCACTCAGACTTAAGTCGGGCCCCGCCACATAGTCCAAATTTTTCGATACGGACTAAGTCGGGCCCCGATAGACAAGGGTTAAATATTTATATCGTGAAAATTGCAGTCTTTAGCTAATTACTATTTTATTACATTGGATTTGTCAATTATGCGATACATTCTAAAAACCATACCTATACTAATATATATTTATAGTGATTATCATTTCTTTGAACGAAATCCTTTTAGTCATTACATTTTTATTCATCATGGTACCCACCATAATTTTCGTCGTTTGTCATCCAATACGCGAAATATGGAAAGATTTACCTCTAACGAATCATAAACATTACGCAACTTTGGATTCATGTACAGTACGATAGTGTCATGTTTCTTAAGATGTTGCCTTTTTCTTTCAACGTTCTTATTTGATTAAAGTCTGTCGATCCCTTTAAGGCCTCTCGTCCTATGGCTGTTAAAGTTCCTCTGATATAGTGCCATCCTTCTACCTCAATACTTAGTAATTGCACACCACTGAAATCTCTATAGCCTACCTGCTATGCCAAAGTGTCATTATGGGTCCTATCTTGCAAAGGAATTTAACCCTTTCAGCATACAATGATGCTGTCTCAACTTATTCTGGCTAAAATTAATCGTTTATGCTTATTAGTTTTTGAAGGCCCTCTAGCGAATCAAACGGATAAAGTATATTTTAATTAACTCTCTAACTTCACCTTTCTTTAACTGTCTTAGTGGTGCAATGCATAAGTGTGTTAATTTTCGGTGTGAGCATCCTAGGTTCGAATCCCCGGACTGCCACATGTGTTTGTTAATTGCATTAATCGAATTTAGGAGTAAAGTTGGTTGGTGGAGAGAACATAATAATTCATTCAGGTTCAGTAGTAGTTTATCGAGAGGCCTTCCCTAGGGTTAAGTGCCCCATTAATTACTATTTCCTTTTACCTATGCATAGCCTATGATAGCGCAGTTGGAAAGTGTGTACATGCTTAGATTGATATGCAGGATTCGAAACTGCATAATAAATCGTAGGCTTGTCCACCTTTCTTTAACTGTCTTCGTGGTGCAATGCATAAGTGTGTTGATATTCGGTGTGAGCATCCTAGGTTCGAATCCCCGGACTGCCACATGTGTTTGTTAATTTCATTAATCGAGTTTAGGAGTAAACTTGGTTGGTGGAGAGAACATAATAATTCTAATATTCCTTTGTAAACTGAAGAGAATCGTCCAGTGTACTGTATAGCCAGAGAACGCATCATGGGATATTGACAGGGTTAATTGGCGAGTACTGTCTGTGATGTCATTTACCATCATTCTTCACCTCATTGAAAACAAAAATGGTTGGGAATTGCGTGTTGTTTATTTTAAATGGAGAATGTTCATGTAATGCCCTCGAAAATGTCCCGCACCCACAATAATACTAACCCGAGTTGACGTCAGGTATAGCGTAAAATAGTCGTAGATGGTAAGTCCAATAAACTCATCACGTGATAACACCACGAGACTATCACCTGGTTCTTAAAAATCGGACTAAGGTTGCTATACTTTTAGTACGTCCGTGGTAGTACAGTGGGTTAGCGCGCGGGCCTGGTGGTGATGGTTGGGTCACTAACCAGGGTTCGAACCCCACCCAAGGCATCTCAAAACCTGTGGGTTTTTAGGGGGGTTAAATTCCCTTCAGAGGTTCGTACCCCGCGCCAGGTACCAGGAAAAGTTGATCCTAAAGGTAGCCTGGGGATATTTCAGGAGACCATGAATTCCCTTCACACCCAGCATTTCATTGAGGCCAGTACGGGGATGAGTGTTTAATCTTGATACCGCATTGTTGGGTGAATTGTTGCCAAACGTGTCCACTAAACTCGGGGGCATTGTCCGATAGAAGAGCAAGGGGAAGGCCGAATATAGGGAACACTTCGGTGGCAAGCAGTGTGGCGACTGTGGTGGCTGTGTGGTCTTTAACTGGGCAGGCTATTAGAAATTTTGAATATACGTCTACAAATGTGACGATATAGCGGTTGCCAGCGTAAGAAGGGAACGGGCCCATGATGTCGAGGGATAGGACTTGGAACGGTTTGTTGGCAGAAATGGTACCAGCTGGGCCTGGGGTGCGTGATCTATCCTTTCCCAATAAACACGGTTTGCAGGATTCTGTCACTCGTTGTGCAATTTTGGAGGGGTTGGGGGTCCAGTATTGGTCTGTGAAGATCTTTAACATTTTCTTTTGTCCAAGGTGTATGCCGTTTCCCTCGTGGATGGCAATCATGTAGTCGTGGGCTATGGTGGGGTCCAATATTATGTGACCAGTGTCTGTGGCAAGTTGATCTCCCCAGCGAGTCAGTCTCCTGAAGACGTTTAACGGTATCCAGGGGGGTCTGATTCGTGCTTCCCAAGATTGAATTAGGGAGGGGGCTGGGGGGCATTCTGTCGGGAGGTGGGGGTAGATACCAATTGAGTGTTTTGTAAGGCGGCCAGGTTGGTGGGGGGATCTTTTGGTACTGGCAAACGTGACAGGGCGTCTGCATTAGTATGGAGTTTGCCGGGACGATATTGTATGGTAAAGTCGTAGTCCTCTAGTGTCTCTCTCCAACGTACCAAAATGGCTGAGTTGGTTTCGCACCTACGCAGCCATTGTAAAGATTGATGGTCGGTAATTATTTCGAGTTTTGCGCCCAACACAAATGACCGGAAGTGGCTGAGTGCCCAAATGATCCCTAAGCACTCTCTCTTGGTGGCTGCGTAATTCTGTTGGGGTGGGGTGAGTGTGCAGCTGGCATACGCTATCACATGTTCCTTTCCATCTCTGATTTGAGATAATACTGCACCTATGGCGTACAGAGATACGTCGGTATAAAGACGGAAAGGTTTCTGGTAGTCAGGGAAAACGACGATAGGGGCTTGGATTAGCTTTTGCTTCAAAGTGTTAAACGCGAGGTCTCTTTCAGGTGTCCAGGCGAACGGGGTGTCTTTGTGGGTAAGTTGGTGGAGGGGTCTGGCTATGGTGGCAAAGTGGGGGACGAAACGTCTGTAGTACGTGGCTAAACCTAGAAACGAACGTATTCCTTTAACCGTGGTGGGTGGGGTTTGGTTTTGTATTGCTTGAAGTTTCTTTGGGTCTGGCGCAATACCATGTTCAGATATCACGTGTCCGAGAAAATCTACCTTATTCCGGGCAATCACGCACTTTGAGGGTTTTAATTTCAACCCGGCGGCTCGGATTCTTTGCAGGACTTGTCTCAACCTGAAGAGGTGTTCTTTCCAGGTTGGAGAGTACACAATAATATCGTCCAGATAGGCTAGGCAGGTTTCCCAGGTTAGGCCATGTAATACCGTTTCCATCAAACGATAATGTAATGCCCTCGAAAATGTCCCGCACCCACAATAATACTAACCCGAGTTGACGTCAGGTATAGCGTAAAATAGTCGTAGATGGTAAGTCCAATAAACTCATCACGTGATAACACCACGAGACTATCACCTGGTTCTTAAAAATCGGACTAAGGTTGCTATACTTTTAGTACGTCCGTGGTAGTACAGTGGGTTAGCGCGCGGGCCTGGTGGTGATGGTTGGGTCACTAACCAGGGTTCGAACCCCACCCAAGGCATCTCAAAACCTGTGGGATTTTAGGGGGGTTAAATTCCCTTCAGAGGTTCGTACCCCGCGCCAGGTACCAGGAAAAGTTGATCCTAAAGGTAGCCTGGGGATATTTCAGGAGACCATGAATTCCCTTCACACCCAGCATTTCATTGGTGGCAGCTAGGGAACGTGACCAGGTAGCTACGTGGAGCACCCGTCACGCGAACCCTATACCAACAATATTGAGATTGCTGAGGTAATACAGCTACGATACCTTACGACCTTAAAATAGGCTAGGGACTAGCCTAGTTAAAGAAGGATGTAATGTAATGCCCTCGAAAATGTCCCGCACCCACAATAATACTAACCCGAGTTGACGTCAGGTATAGCGTAAAATAGTCGTAGATGGTAAGTCCAATAAACTCATCACGTGATAACACCACGAGACTATCACCTGGTTCTTAAAAATCGGACTAAGGTTGCTATACTTTTAGTACGTCCGTGGTAGTACAGTGGGTTAGCGCGCGGGCCTGGTGGTGATGGTTGGGTCACTAACCAGGGTTCGAACCCCACCCAAGGCATCTCAAAACCTGTGGGTTTTTAGGGGGGTTAAATTCCCTTCAGAGGTTCGTACCCCGCGCCAGGTACCAGGAAAAGTTGATCCTAAAGGTAGCCTGGGGATATTTCAGGAGACCATGAATTCCCTTCACACCCAGCATTTCAGTTCATAATGCGCATACGAGATTAATAGATACACAACAACTTGGGGCTGTTCGGCCAGGCAGCTTGGGGAACGGCAACAACAACAACAACTAGGCGTGAAATTAGGTGCGTGCAGACAATTATTCCTGAAGACGAGATGATTTTGTTTTTATTATTATTTATTTTAAACTCTTACATAACAAACGACAGTTATTAACCTGGGAACTGCGGGAAGACTCTTTAGAGTTCGGCCGGCGGACTGCGGGAAGACTCTCTGGAGTAAGTAAAACTAAAAATCAACTTTTTACATCGAAAAAAAATTTTTTTTTTATTTTTTTTTTTTTTTTTTTTTTTTTTTTTTTTGGCCCCTGGGCCATGCAAAATCTCAGTCCTCTACCTCCCCTCCTTCCCCACTTTCCTCCTATTCCTCAGTTATCACCTATTTTCCCTATTATTCCCTTATTCTGAGGTATATTTTCGTGCTAACATTAGCGAGTTGCAAGCAGGGTGTTGTCATCACTGATGGCCATCGAGTGCAAGAGAGAGAGAGAGAGTATCGATCGACTGTGTCGCAGTGGCCTTGGGGGAAATTGGCGGGAAAGGAGTTTGCCTCACCCATAGATTATACAACTCGCGGGCTATATCTCCGATTTTGACCATCCAAACGCTGTTTTCACTCGTTTTATTGTTGTTTCAGGTTAATACCTTTATAATCAACCCATAATAGGCGCATATGGATAATTATTAATGCTATTAATGGTACAATGAATATTTTAGTGACGAAAAACCTCAAATACGTCAGCACAGGGGGACGTTTTCATTTACCCCCGTGCGCACTTCAGAGGTTAAATATTCGACCTAGTAATTATACTAAAAGTGTGCATAATATCTAGCAACAAAGCCGAGAGCTACCTAGCTTTATAAAGGTTGTATAATTACATAAGTCGGAAGATTAGAGGAATTACTAGAGGCCACCAGCAGTGTGTGTGTGTGTGTGTGGCTTGGGCGGCCCTCCTTATCCTCGCCAACACATTGTACTTGTGCACTGGTGTATGGCTGCCACCAGGATACTCTACTGAGGGTTACCTCTTGTTCACGTACCTACCTATCAACCATTGTGGATTACTTACACACGCACTCGCATTCATACACACATACACTCTGTATTTGTTTATCTATCCATATATCTCTTGCTCTCTCGAGTAAATGAAGGTTAATATAATATACTGTAGGCTATACTGCAAATGAAGGTTAATATAATATACTGTAGGCTATACTGCAAATGAAGGTTAATATAATATACTGTAGGCTATACTGCAAATGAAGGTTAATATAATATACTGTAGGCTATACTGCAAATGAAGGTTAATATAATATACTGTAGGCTATACTGCAAATGAAGGTTAATATAATATACTGTAGGCTATACTGCAAATGAAGGTTAATATAATATACTGTAGGCTATACTGCAAATGAAGGTTAATATAATATACTGTAGGCTATACTGCAAATGAAGGTTAATATAATATACTGTAGGCTATACTGCAAATGAAGGTTAATATAATATACTGTAGGCTATACTGCAAATGAAGGTTAATATAATATACTGTAGGCTATACTGCAAATGAAGGTTAATATAATATACTGTAGGCTGTACTGCAAATGAAGGTTAATATAATATACTGTAGGCTATACTGCAAATGAAGGTTAATATAATATACTGTAGGCTATACTGCAAATGAAGGTTAATATAATATACTGTAGGCTGTACTGCAAATGAAGGTTAATATAATATACTGTAGGCTATACTGCAAATGAAGGTTAATATAATATACTGTAGGCTATACTGCAAATGAAGGTTAATATAATATACTGTAGGCTATACTGCAAAATTTAATGAAGGTTAATATAATATACTGTAGGCTATACTGCAAATGAAGGTTAATATAATATACTGTAGGCTATACTGCAAATGAAGGTTAATATAATATACTGTAGGCTGTACTGCAAATGAAGGTTAATATAATATACTGTAGGCTATACTGCAAATGAAGGTTAATATAATATACTGTAGGCTATACTGCAAATGAAGGTTAATATAATATACTGTAGGCTATACTGCAAATGAAGGTTAATATAATATACTGTAGGCTATACTGCAAATGAAGGTTAATATAATATACTGTAGGCTATACTGCAAATGAAGGTTAATATAATATACTGTAGGCTATACTGCAAATGAAGGTTAATATAATATACTGTAGGCTATACTGCAAATGAAGGTTAATATAATATACTGTAGGCTATACTGCAAATGAAGGTTAATATAATATACTGTAGGCTATACTGCAAATGAAGGTTAATATAATATACTGTAGGCTATACTGCAAATGAAGGTTAATATAATATACTGTAGGCTATACTGCAAATGAAGGTTAATATAATATACTGTAGGCTATACTGCAAATGAAGGTTAATATAATATACTGTAGGCTATACTGCAAATGAAGGTTAATATAATATACTGTAGGCTATACTGCAAATGAAGGTTAATATAATATACTGTAGGCTATACTGCAAATGAAGGTTAATATAATATACTGTAGGCTATACTGCAAATGAAGGTTAATATAATATACTGTAGGCTATACTGCAAATGAAGGTTAATATAATATACTGTAGGCTATACTGCAAATGAAGGTTAATATAATATACTGTAGGCTATACTGCAAATGAAGGTTAATATAATATACTGTAGGCTATACTGCAAATGAAGGTTAATATAATATACTGTAGGCTATACTGCAAATGAAGGTTAATATAATATACTGTAGGCTATACTGCAAATGAAGGTTAATATAATATACTGTAGGCTGTACTGCAAATGAAGGTTAATATAATATACTGTAGGCTATACTGCAAATGAAGGTTAATATAATATACTGTAGGCTATACTGCAAATGAAGGTTAATATAATATACTGTAGGCTATACTGCAAATGAAGGTTAATATAATATACTGTAGGCTATACTGCAAATGAAGGTTAATATAATATACTGTAGGCTATACTGCAAATGAAGGTTAATATAATATACTGTAGGCTATACTGCAAATGAAGGTTAATATAATATACTGTAGGCTATACTGCAAATGAAGGTTAATATAATATACTGTAGGCTATACTGCAAATGAAGGTTAATATAATATACTGTAGGCTATACTGCAAATGAAGGTTAATATAATATACTGTAGGCTATACTGCAAATGAAGGTTAATATAATATACTGTAGGCTATACTGCAAATGAAGGTTAATATAATATACTGTAGGCTATACTGCAAATGAAGGTTAATATAATATACTGTAGGCTATACTGCAAATGAAGGTTAATATAATATACTGTAGGCTATACTGCAAATGAAGGTTAATATAATATACTGTAGGCTATACTGCAAATGAAGGTTAATATAATATACTGTAGGCTATACTGCAAATGAAGGTTAATATAATATACTGTAGGCTATACTGCAAATGAAGGTTAATATAATATACTGTAGGCTATATTGCAAATGAAGGTTAATATAATATACTGTAGGCTATACTGCAAATGAAGGTTAATATAATATACTGTAGGCTATACTGCAAATGAAGGTTAATATAATATACTGTAGGCTATACTGCAAATGAAGGTTAATATAATATACTGTAGGCTATACTGCAAATGAAGGTTAATATAATATACTGTAGGCTATACTGCAAATGAAGGTTAATATAATATACTGTAGGCTATACTGCAAATGAAGGTTAATATAATATACTGTAGGCTATACTGCAAATGAAGGTTAATATAATATACTGTAGGCTATACTGCAAATGAAGGTTAATATAATATACTGTAGGCTATACTGCAAATGAAGGTTAATATAATATACTGTAGGCTATACTGCAAATGAAGGTTAATATAATATACTGTAGGCTATACTGCAAATGAAGGTTAATATAATATACTGTAGGCTATACTGCAAATGAAGGTTAATATAATATACTGTAGGCTATACTGCAAATGAAGGTTAATATAATATACTGTAGGCTATACTGCAAATTTGCACAGGAATATAAATAATAATAAAGTAGAAGTGCCGCTTTGCCCAAATTCAAAACAGCATACCCAACTCTGCGATGAGTTACCATCATCACTACTATTACCACCATTATTACTACTACTATCACCATCATCACTACTGCAATCACCATCAAATATTTATATATATATATTAGATTTAATTTGTTCACATTTTACCTTAACAATTGGAATGTTTATCTATAATTTGGTCAGCGTAACACTATTTTGTAACGTTATGACTATGGTGTAATTCAAATTAATAATATAATTATAGAAAAGAAACAAATAGTGACCATAATCTGTAACCTTCACCATTCACCCTGACCTCTGAATGACAAAAACAATATTTGAACAATCGTTGCATTGACCAGCCGAATTTGCCAGCAAAATTGGGTGACGATACATAACCCGTTCAGAACTGTTATGTCGTTTTCATTTCACACTGGATAATAATGGAAGAAAATTAGCAGGCTTTCAACTATCTTAATTAACCCTTTTTACTACCACAGATCCTTCATAAGCTCCACAAAATCGTCTAATTATATCTAGAATACAATTAAAAAAAAAACTGTCGCAGCACAGAAAGGGTTAAACAGTCTAGGAAGAGTTTAGGGAAAATTATTAACATTCTTGTTTTGATCTTCGACCTTGACCTTTAACCTTAAGTATTATAATATATATAATTATATAATATTGATATATATATATATATGTTATTTAACCGTAAGTATTATAATATATATAATTATATAATATTGATATATATATATATATATATATGTGTTATTTAGGTAAAATGTAACTAACAGTCAGTTTATCACAACTTGAGTATTTTTATTTTATGAAGGTTAACTTTTCACCTTTGCCTGTGACTTTGACCTTTATGTAGGATTACATTTTTGTTTTGCTTTGATGAAACCCTGGAAAGTCATATAAGTCTGCCGAGTGTCATTAACCCCTGCTGTACGGAGGATACAGTAATAAAAGTCGCCCCCCCCCCCCCAGTCTCAAACAATGTGGCCAAAATGGCAAGATAGAACAACCTTCCACCTCAAGAGATGAAGAAATACTGGCTCTCCTAGCCTTCTATGGGTTGGATATAAGCTGAGAAGTGTTGCCATATCGAGAGCAGTGCTCAAACGATCTTCGTACCAGGCACAACCTGATACAGGCAGTTACAAGGAAAGTACATTACTGACAGCTCCCAGCCGTCGCTGGTATTGGATGGGCTAAATGTTCATCAGAGGTATTAATGGAATAGTTGACCTTGACCTTTGACCTTCATCTTGACCTTCATGATGTTTGAAAATTTAACATTTTAATTTTCATATACAGCACAATTGTCTCAACAAATGTTGTTAAGTTTACATGAATAGTAAATAAATGAGCATATTGACCTTATATTTGACCTTGACCTGTTACCTTGACTATCAAATGGAACTATGTATATTCGTGTATGACCTGGGCCCAGGTATTCCGAATATACATGATATGCCTAATGAGAATCTTACAGTAAATTATGAAATACTAGTAAACATCTTATTTTGACCTTTGACCTTGACCTTTGATTTCGACCTTCGTCCTTAGAAATTCTTATCGAGAATTTAGTTAGCTTAACACCAATGTTAGTATTAACTAGTGTTATGAATATGGTGTAATTCATATAAAAACTTATAGATAAGAAATATTGACCATATACTGTGACCTTGACCTTTGACCAAAAAGAATAAACATATATTTGAATGGTCGTCGCATTAACCAACTGTATTTGCCTGCACAATTTGTTGAAAATACATTAAAGTCTAGGAGGAGTTTAGGGAAAATGACAAGCACTCTTGTTTTGACCTTTATGTAAGAGTACATATTTGTTTGCATTGACATTGCCCAGGAAAATACAAATGCATGTCTAATTTCATTAAAACCCATCAGTAAGTTTCATACATATATATATATATATATATATATATATATATATATATATATATTTAATCTATCTATCTATCTATCTATATGCTCAGGCCCAATCCCCATTTTGGGGGTAGCCGACTCAAGACAGAGCAAGAACAGGGAAAACACAAAAACAACATAAAACAAAAAATAAACACAGATAAAAAAAAACACAAACTCACACACATCCAGGTCACCCAGGAGAAGACTATTTAATATTTAATATTTAATATATGTATAAAATTATACATATATATACAATATATATATATATATATATATATATATATATATATATATATATATATATATATATATACATATATATTGTATTGAGTATTGTTCACATGTGTGGGGAGGTTCCTCTCACACTGCTCTCCTAGACAAAGTTGAAAGGAAGGCCTTTCGTATCATTAACTCCCGTCCACTCACCAACTCTCTGCAATCTCTCTCTCTCCGCCGCAATGTTGCATCTCTCTCGCTATTCTATCGCTACTATAATAATCAGTGTTCCTCAGAGCTATCCCAGTGCATACCACCTCCTTTACGTAGGGCACGTGGTACCCGTCTTGCAACTCAATCCCACCCCTACTCTGTGCAACTCTCCAACCCAAGAGTGAAACGTTACTCTCAAACTTTCTTCTACTCAACAGCTGAGCTCTGGAACTCTCTCCCAGAATCAGTCTTTCCCTCTTCCTATGACTTAAATTGCTTCAAACTCTGTGTGTCCAGGCATTTTGGCTCGAACGTCCCTTGATTTTGGCCCTGTCACTCTTTTAACTGTGGGGGAGGCACTCGCTATAGGCAGTTATGCCTTTTGCCTCCCTCAATCACATAGAAAAAAAAATATATATATATATATATATAATTATATATATATATATATATATATTGTGACGCATGCCGAGTATGAGCATGCTGTACAGAACGCTCAGTCAGGCCCCACTCTCGCTAGGATCGTCAGGGCAGGAACTTTGGCTGTAGTCTGTGTAGAGTTTCCTAACTCAGTTTATGTGAACCGTTGTACTATAAGTATTATAATTATGTATTTTGTTTTCTTCTAAGTCAACGAGTTCTATTTTATATCATTAGATATAAGTATTGTGTGTGGGACTTATTTGTAATGATGAGAGGAGAAGAGAGAGAGTTATGTAACGACGGCCCGGGAGCGCGCCACGAGGTAGGTAGGCCTCCCTCCCTCCTCCCTCCTCCCTCCTCCCTCCTCAAGCGCGTGGGAAATCCTTTGTCGATCCCAGATTGAGAGAGAATATTACGTAATGATTGTCAGTGGGCGGTCCTTAGTAGTTTGCGATATGCCGCTAGAGGGCCGAGTATAAAAAGGAGAGGTCCTCGCCACAATTCTTTAGAACTCATCAGGCAGAGCGACTTCTCATATCCCTTGCAACTATCCATATTCTTCCGACTGATGTGAACTTTCTCTACTCTCTGAACAGCCTATCTTCTTCTCTTCTCGTCCCTTTTTAACCAATGACCCCTTTGGTGCAGATTTAGTCAGCCAAAGTATTATCGCTTGAGTTCTCACGAGATAAGTGCCTGTTAGATAGCCTATTTTTGGAAGGGTTAACTAGAATAGGATTGATTGATGTTTGTTGCACTCGTATATGCATTTCCCTGTGTGCGATTATTCATGTTCCTGTTTTCTGCTGGTTTAGGCAATGCTAGACTGGGATGGGGTTTCTGAGTTGTGATTTCCTATGAGTACTAGGTTGCGGTTGAACCAGTACAATTGCAACGGAGACGTGGAACGCCTAGGTGGTCTTTCTGACTGTGTACCGTGGGAGTTTAGCACTGTGTTGCGAGTGAGGGCTTTTGCCTCTGCCACCCAACACTGTGCTATCTCATTTGCTTGACTTTGAGAGGATCGCCAGGAGAGAACCAGATACTAGTGATCTGGATCTCTCAAGAGAGCATCCCGTCAATTAACGTAATTTGGCCGCACAGTCTTAAGGACCTCGCTAGGCTACGAGCCGCTTGCTCAGCCATTGTCTCTTAACCTTATGTATCCCAGCTAGACTTTGCTCGACCAGCAGATACAGCATAGTATTGAAGCTTCTCCTTATGTATGTTATTGTTTATGCACTATTGATTTCATGTGTGGCACGCTTAGCTACTTTAGAGATTAGTGGCCCACGAGCACAATCCTAGTAGGCTATTGTCAGTGCATTGTCGGAGTACTTCTTCTTAATGTTTGCCATTTACTATTGCTTATTCTTATAATTCTTCTTATGTCAATTTAAAGCCTTTAATTACCAGTGAGTTATTCCTTAAATTGCTGTTCAAAATCCGATACTTACTTCTTATGAGTATTCGAGAAGCATCTAACTTATCAGAAGATTCCTTGCTTGATGCTCGAGGACTATTGTTTAACGTAACGTAATAGTGCCGATCCGAAGTAGAGGGTGGAGGACTTCTTAAGTTCTTAGTTCAAGGGTGGATTACTTCGGCTTCGGCCAACACTATTCTTTAGTGTTGTAGTACTTTCTTCTTTGTTTGATTGTTGACCAGACTAGATAACTCCCGTCTTGTTATTAGTCTGTTGTGTGAAACGCTAGTACCGAGTTCTTGTATACCCCGTTATAGCAGATAGAACTCTGGAGGGTAGTGGCGTTTTTTGTTCGGCTGGCAGTACTCTGGGGTTGGGATCGTGTGTTTCCGTTGTGGCAGCGAGCCATACTCGAGTCCTGTGTAAGAGCCCTAGTGTACCCGAGTGCCCGGTCGTAACAAATGGCGACCTTGCTTAGGATTTTGTGAACAGTATAATTTTTTGCAGAGTTGTACAACATTTGTTTGTTCGTACTTTAGCGTACATATTGAAGAATATTTTTTTTTGTAAGGCAATTAGGAGAGCATTTAAGAGACTCCAGTTAATTTAGTAATTAGTGCTTACATAAGGGAGTTTAACACTTTTGTCTCGAGAATTTTTTGTGAACTTCAGTATGTCGTGCCCTAGTATTGACGAGGAGCGAGAGATGCCATTTGAGGAGGTGCCGTTAGTAACTAGTGAGGAGGATGCTAGAGTTTTTGTGAGTAATCGGTACCACGTGACGGAGGAGAGGCTGACTGGGGTGAATGTTTATGGCTTGCACCTGATAGCCAAGGTTTTGGGTCTATCCAATGTAGGAGGGATGTCCAAGGGGGAGCTGATTTCCTGGGTGTTGCGTGGGCGACATGGGGTTTCGGAGGAGAGGGCGTTTGGGGGGGTTCCTCCCCAGATCCCCTCTCACTCGACTCCCACAGTGCCGTCCACTCAGTTGCCGGAGGTTAGCACTCTCCCACAGAGGGATGAGAATTGGAAGATTGGAGTGCCCTCGGGCGGTGCGTATGGTGGTTCCCCAGTTCTTGCCCCCCCTCCTTCAGTAGTGGCAGCTCCCTCTTCCTGCCTGTCTCCAGATATGATATTTAGACTTGAGCTTGCTAAAATTGAGGCTGAGTCTAGGAAGCAGGAGAATGAGGCTAGGAAGCAGGAGATTGAGGTTGAGGCTAGGAGGCATGAGATTGAGGCTGAGACTAGGAGGCATGAGGCTGAGCTTAGGTACGACTCAGAGAAATATTGTGCTCAAATAGATTTAGATAAGACTCGGGCAGAGTCGACAGGGACTCGGATGGGCCGTGAGGGCCAAGTAAGAGAACAGTCCTTGTCCCACTTAGTCAAATTGGTGCCGGCATTTAGTGAAACTGAAGTCACAGAATTTTTTAATCGTTTTGAGAAGAAGTGTAGGGAGCATAATTGGCCTGAAGAGAAGTGGGCAGCTCTGGTCTCCTCAAGACTTACGGGTAAGGGTCTGAAGGCTTATGATGCACTACCTTTAGAGTCTTGCATTGACTACCCAGTATTGAAGAGAGCTGTCCTACGGGCATACGAGTTGCAACCAGAAACATATCGATTGAAGTTTCGGGGTGTTACGAAGACTAGGGAGGCGACCTTTCTTGAACATGCCCGGGACTTAAAAGATGCACTTGCTAACTGGACACGTTCTGAGAAAGCTGAGACGGCCGAACAGTTGACTGAGCTGTTTCTGCTCGAGCAGTTTTATAAGTGTACTGGTGCAGATATGACTTTAACTATTAAAGAAAAGAACCCTAAAACTCTACAGGAGGCAGCTGAGATGGCTGACCTCCGGCTATCACTAATTCGTGGTGCGGGTCTGCCCAGCGTAGTGAGGCAGGTAACAAGGGGCGTGATGCCCCACCCCCCCGAGTTAGTGATATACATTATGCAAACAAGTACAAGAGCTATGATACCAAGACTGACCACAAGACTAGCACCGTCCCATTTAAGAAGGGGCCGGGCCCTTCCCAGTACCAAGGGAAGCCCAGAGGGGAGTTGGAGTGTTATCATTGTCATGAAAAGGGGCACTTTGCAAGAGTCTGTCCTAGCAAACCACCTACAGCAGCTGTGTCTTTGGCCTGCAACATTGGTGTGTCTCCGAAGTTTTCTGAGTTTGCCCGGGGCAGTTCGTCAGAGGCTGAGGCACAGCCAATGCAGAAGCACCTGGGAGGCTCGAACCCTGCTCAGGATGTTTTTTGCGACCATAGAGGACGGGGTTGCGTGATGTGGGCGGGGCGCAAGCATGGAGTAGAGGTCTTGCGTGATACAGGTGCTTCCCAGACTCTGATGAATAACTTGACTGGCTACCCTATAAATGCGGCTCGGGTGGTAGTGGTGCAGGGTATTAATGCAACTCGGTCATACCCGCTGGTGCGGTTGGAGTTGGAGGTGGATGGTGTGGCACGTGAATTGGATGTCGGGATTGTGGAGAAACTGCCAGTGGAGGGCGTCGACCTTCTTCTCGGCAACGACTTTGCAATGCCCGCTTCTGAGGTTCTACCCTTAGTCGTTGCCGAGAGGACGGCCGACGTGAGTGGGGGAGAACAAGAGTGGGTCGAGCGGTGCCAGACACAACCCATGGCGTGTGCTGTCACCCGAGCTCGGGCAGCTAAAGTGTCACAGCCTAGTCCTCCGTCTTCAGACCAGCAGAGGAACGATCAACAGGAGGAGGCTAAAGCTGGAGTTGGTTTTAAGAGTTTTGACTCGGCGGCTCTCCTGGGTGATTCAGTATTGGCACCTATGTTAGAGTCTGGAGAGGCCCCAGGACCTGTCACAGCTAGTGAGGAGGTAGGGCCGGAAGAGACTCCGAGGCAGCAACGTTGCACACGGAGAGAAAAAAGGGTTGCTCAGTTTGATATTGGGGGAGGACTTGGGTTGCTTCGGAAGCATCTAGACAGGTTGGTTCCCTCAGATATTTGTAAACTGCAGTTGGAGGATCCGGAAGTTCAGAAGTGTGGTAATGGTGCTGTCGAGATTAAACACGAGGACGGGGAAGCATGTCATGTGAACCTGTTGGAGGAGTTTGTGAGGCAACCACCTGAGCAGCCTACTGTCCCTGCGTTGGTCTGCCGCGGCCAAGGTGGAGAAGGAGAGGGGGGCAGTAGGGCACAGGTGGAGGAGAGTAGGGATTGTTATGTCTCGGCGGAGCCGTGGGCGGGGGACACGAGTCTGGTGGCTGTGGAAGCGCTAGAGCACCTGCCTGAGCAGCAGTGTGCAGCACTCCAGCACCAGCTCGGTTCATACTCCACTGGTCGTGCCGAGCCCCTGAGTCTCACAACTCGGGCGGTGCAAGATGTTCCACGGGCAGGTCACGTGACTGTTGAAAGACCGTTAGCCTCGTTGTTTCGGTGGTTTAAGGTGGGCGACGAGGCTTTGGCATGGTTGCCAGGTCAGGGTCGACCCATGGCTGCCAAGGGTGGTGGTCAAAAGGAGGACATTGAGCAGATTGGTAAGGTCGGCTGTGGTATCGCAGTGCCCGGTCGTCGCATAGCCTCCCAATGCTGCTCTAGTCTAATGCAACAGCCCTACCATAGACCGACTGTATCTGGCCATGTCGCTGAAAGCGGTGATGCTGCGCAGGCAGATGTCGTCACAAGGAATGCGGGGGTGCGCATGTACGGTATCGGCGGGGAAGCCTTAGCAATAATGAACTGTGGGAGTGACTGCACGGGTGGTACTGATTGTCCCTCTCATGACCTGGCTGTTCTAGGGACGAAGGTGGAGAAGGAGGGAGACTACAGGTTAGAAGCTGCGGTTTCGGCTGGGTTGTGGGAGGGCACTAGGCATGTTGTTCGTGGAGACAGTGCAAGGCAGTTATTTACTAGGCTATGGCAGTACTTTCGCATGTTTGTTGCTTCTCCAGGCCTGATGTACGGGGTAGAATCCGACATGCAGGCTGGAGATAGTGCAAGGCTCAGTTTAATTCCCTACCGTATAAATCCTGCTCGACAGCCTATGGTGCAAGCAGAGCTGGATTACGTGTGGACGAAGGGTCTGAGGGATAAGGAATGTCGTGAGTGGTCGTTGCTTGTAACTTTGTCCGAGCGTGCTAAAGAGGTATGTGGTTTTGTTGTGGACGGGAGTACCTACCAGTGCAATGTTATGCCTGACGGACTTAAGAATGCACTAGCAACGTTTCAGAACCTCATGAATGAAAGTGAAAAGGACGATGATGCGCTGGGGCATTTCGAGGTCTATGTTCCAGCCTATGGTCCGGTCGTTGTAGTTTACCCAGATCATCACCCTCTCAAGATCTTGGACCAGTTTCACAATCGGAATATGAGGCTGACCAGGTGGTCACTAAGGTTATTGGTATATAACCTGGACATACGCCATATTGCCGGTTGTGACAACGTGGTTGCAGATGGTCGTTCAAGGGTATATGATCCTGGGTAGATTGACACACGGGTAGCCTCCTGCTTTAGTTTGAATAGTATTTTGCGCTTGGTGCTTGTTGGCTCGCGGTTGTAGCCCAGCGTATTGGGTCGTAAAGCAGGATTGTTGAGCGTTTGGTATAGAAGAAAATAGGCTGCCCTTATAGTGCAGCCGGAAAAAACATATTAAAATATAAAAATCATATAAAAACTCTTTCTTTTTGATGTAGATAATTGTATAAGTTTGTCATAGCCTATAGAGTTTGAGTAGTCCACGAACTATCAAACGGCTGAGCTGCTGTAAGCTCGCTCTGGGAGCATGATATTATGTCTTTTACTATTGTTGGGAGGAGTTATGAAATGTGAATTTTTTTTTATAAGATGTGTTTTAGTGATAAACTCAGCGTTGTTTTAGTGCCATGCGGTCGTTGGGTGTGAGGGGTTTGATGGGGTTCTGTATATCAGATTTTAGCTCAGGGTTGAGCAAGTAAAATCTTGGGGGAGGTGTGACGCATGCCGAGTATGAGCATGCTGTACAGAACGCTCAGTCAGGCCCCACTCTCGCTAGGATCGTCAGGGCAGGAACTTTGGCTGTAGTCTGTGTAGAGTTTCCTAACTCAGTTTATGTGAACCGTTGTACTATAAGTATTATAATTATGTATTTTGTTTTCTTCTAAGTCAACGAGTTCTATTTTATATCATTAGATATAAGTATTGTGTGTGGGACTTATTTGTAATGATGAGAGGAGAAGAGAGAGAGTTATGTAACGACGGCCCGGGAGCGCGCCACGAGGTAGGTAGGCCTCCCTCCCTCCTCCCTCCTCCCTCCTCCCTCCTCAAGCGCGTGGGAAATCCTTTGTCGATCCCAGATTGAGAGAGAATATTACGTAATGATTGTCAGTGGGCGGTCCTTAGTAGTTTGCGATATGCCGCTAGAGGGCCGAGTATAAAAAGGAGAGGTCCTCGCCACAATTCTTTAGAACTCATCAGGCAGAGCGACTTCTCATATCCCTTGCAACTATCCATATTCTTCCGACTGATGTGAACTTTCTCTACTCTCTGAACAGCCTATCTTCTTCTCTTCTCGTCCCTTTTTAACCAATGACCCCTTTGGTGCAGATTTAGTCAGCCAAAGTATTATCGCTTGAGTTCTCACGAGATAAGTGCCTGTTAGATAGCCTATTTTTGGAAGGGTTAACTAGAATAGGATTGATTGATGTTTGTTGCACTCGTATATGCATTTCCCTGTGTGCGATTATTCATGTTCCTGTTTTCTGCTGGTTTAGGCAATGCTAGACTGGGATGGGGTTTCTGAGTTGTGATTTCCTATGAGTACTAGGTTGCGGTTGAACCAGTACAATTGCAACGGAGACGTGGAACGCCTAGGTGGTCTTTCTGACTGTGTACCGTGGGAGTTTAGCACTGTGTTGCGAGTGAGGGCTTTTGCCTCTGCCACCCAACACTGTGCTATCTCATTTGCTTGACTTTGAGAGGATCGCCAGGAGAGAACCAGATACTAGTGATCTGGATCTCTCAAGAGAGCATCCCGTCAATTAACGTAATTTGGCCGCACAGTCTTAAGGACCTCGCTAGGCTACGAGCCGCTTGCTCAGCCATTGTCTCTTAACCTTATGTATCCCAGCTAGACTTTGCTCGACCAGCAGATACAGCATAGTATTGAAGCTTCTCCTTATGTATGTTATTGTTTATGCACTATTGATTTCATGTGTGGCACGCTTAGCTACTTTAGAGATTAGTGGCCCACGAGCACAATCCTAGTAGGCTATTGTCAGTGCATTGTCGGAGTACTTCTTCTTAATGTTTGCCATTTACTATTGCTTATTCTTATAATTCTTCTTATGTCAATTTAAAGCCTTTAATTACCAGTGAGTTATTCCTTAAATTGCTGTTCAAAATCCGATACTTACTTCTTATGAGTATTCGAGAAGCATCTAACTTATCAGAAGATTCCTTGCTTGATGCTCGAGGACTATTGTTTAACGTAACGTAATAGTGCCGATCCGAAGTAGAGGGTGGAGGACTTCTTAAGTTCTTAGTTCAAGGGTGGATTACTTCGGCTTCGGCCAACACTATTCTTTAGTGTTGTAGTACTTTCTTCTTTGTTTGATTGTTGACCAGACTAGATAACTCCCGTCTTGTTATTAGTCTGTTGTGTGAAACGCTAGTACCGAGTTCTTGTATACCCCGTTATAGCAGATAGAACTCTGGAGGGTAGTGGCGTTTTTTGTTCGGCTGGCAGTACTCTGGGGTTGGGATCGTGTGTTTCCGTTGTGGCAGCGAGCCATACTCGAGTCCTGTGTAAGAGCCCTAGTGTACCCGAGTGCCCGGTCGTAACAATATATATATATATATATATATATATATATATTGAGAATATATCACAAATACACGTGAGCCACTAAATGTTTCTAGTCTCTCAGTGGGGATCGAACCATCGACCATCAGAACGATAGCCGACGCTTAATCAATTACACCACGGCAGTCAAAAGACACTCAGCCTTCTATCCTATTTATGTTAGGGAGAAGGGAAACCCACTAGGCGAATATATTTCAATTCAAACCTAGTTGTAGGATCCATATT
The DNA here is from genome assembly GCA_037953745.1 of Lithodes maja. Taxonomy (NCBI): domain Eukaryota; kingdom Metazoa; phylum Arthropoda; class Malacostraca; order Decapoda; family Lithodidae; genus Lithodes; species Lithodes maja. The sequence goes on from JBAKBP010005367.1 coordinate 87,648, forward strand.
TCCAGAATACCATACACGGATTTTTGAGTGTCCCGACGCAACTCGGGTTGAAATTGATTTCATTTAATTCTAACCCACAAAGCATGAGAGTTACAAATATTGAGAATATATCACAAATACACGTGAGCCACTAAATGTTTCTAGTCTCTCAGTGGGGATCGAACCATCGACCATCAGAACGATAGCCGACGCTTAATCAATTACACCACGGCAGTCAAAAGACACTCAGCCTTCTATCCTATTTATGTTAGGGAGAAGGGAAACCAACTAGGCGAATATATTTCAATTCAAACCTAGTTGTAGGATCCATATTTCCAGAATACCATACACGGATTTTTGAGTGTCCCGACGCAACTCGGGTTGAAATTGATTTCATTTAATTCTAACCCATGAAATCAATTTCAACCCGAGTTGCGTCGGGACACTCAAAAATCCGTGTATGGTATTCTGGAAATTTGGATCCTACAACTAGGTTTGAATTGAAATATATTCGCCTAGTGGGTTTCCCTTCTCCCTAACATAAATAGGATAGAAGGCTGAGTGTCTTTTGACTGCCGTGGTGTAATTGATTAAGCGTCGGCTATCGTTCTGATGGTCGATGGTTCGATCCCCACTGAGAGACTAGAAACATATATATATATATATATATATATATACTGTACATATATCCCCTGTCCAACGGGGATGTTTGTAACTTCTACTACCTGGCAGGCGGGCATATTTACCCTAAACGAGCTTCATTCCATGCTCTTTTCCATGCATAAACAAGAGCCAGAGCGTAATACAATTATGTATCCGTGAAATGACGATAATAGAGCTTTCCAATGACACCTGAATCATCCTTGTACGACCACAGGTTATCCTGTAGCGATCGCGCAACACGAGGGGAAAAACCCTAAAATACGGTAATTTCTCAAGTTTTTTCCTGGTCTCGCGAGGCCGTGGGTGTGGAATGGTGAGGAGGTAGTGTCAGTCGCGGCACTGGGTCCGTGCCCAGCGGTCAGAGGCCGCCTATCGTCCTCCCAACGCGTGGACTCTCTCTCAGAGCCGATAATGTGCTCAATATCCCTTGCGACATATGTCGGGCACCGCAGGGGTGGCCATGATTCTCTCACTCGTCATATGTCGGGCCCCGCGGCTTGAGTGATATATATATACTGTATATATATATATATATATATATATATATATATATAATATTTGACCTTGACCTTTATCTTGACCTTTATGATATGTCTCAACTTTTATTTTTTTCCTTTTCAGTTAAAGTGTATCTATCTCACCAAATGTTGTGAAGTTTGCATGACAAGTAAAGCAAATAACATATTTACCTTATATTTGACCTTGACCTGTGACCTTAACCTTTCATATAGACTTGTATAGTTTTTGTATGACCTTGGCCTAGGTATTCCAAATATACATGGTAAGCCTAGTGAGAATTTAACAGTTAGTTTAAGAAATACTAGTAAAAACTGATTTTGACCTTTGACCTTACCTTTAGCATATTTATCTAAGATTTGGGCAATATGATATCAAGGCTACCAGTAACTTGTATAGTGAAAATGAAGATATTTTTAGTAAAAATTAAAAATAAATAGTATAAGTTGACCTTTGACCTTGACCTATATGTAAGATTACATTTGTTGTTTTCATTGACATTGCCTAGGAAAATCAAATAAGCATTGCCTAATTTCATTAAAACCCATCAGTTAGTTACATATATATTAATATAAGTTTACCTTGACCTTTGACCTTTATGGTATGTGTCTCAAAATTCATTAATTTCCTTTCCATTTAAAGTGCAGCTATCTCACCAAATGTTGTGAAGTTTGCATGCAAAGTAAAGAAATTAGCATATTGACATTATATTTGACCTTGGCCTGTGACCTTGACCTTTCATATGGAATTGTATAGTTTCTTGTATGACTTTGGCCCAGGTATTCCGAATATGCATGGTAAGCCTAGTGAAAATCTAACAGATAGTGCAAGAAATACTAGTAAAAATCGTATTTTGACATTTGACTTTGACTTTTGACCTTATCCTTTAGAATATTTATCTGGACTGTTGTTAATATGATATCAAAGTTACAAGTAACTTGTAGTGAAAATGAAGAAATTTGAGTAAAAACTAAAAATATGATATATTGACCTATTTTTTTTAACCTTGACCTTTTACCTTAACCTTTCAGTGTTTACATGAATAGAAAATAAATGAGCATATTGACCATATATTTGACCTTGACCTGTTATCTTGACTAGCAAATGGAACTATGTATATTCGTGCATTACCTTGGCCCAGGTATTCCGAATATACATGATATGCCTCGTGAGAATCTTACAGTAAATATGAAGTACTAGTAAAAATCTTATTTTGACCTTTGACCTTGACCTTTGATTTAGACCTTCGTCCTTAGAAATTCTTATCGAGAATTTAGTTAGCTTAACACCAATGTTAGTATTAACTAGTGTTATGAATATGGTGTAATTCATATAAAAACTTATAGATAAGAAATATTGACCATATACTGTGACCTTGACCTTTGACTAAAAAGAATAAACATATATTTGAATGGTCGTTGCATTAACCAACTGAATTTGCCTGCACAATTTGGCGAAAATACATTAAACAGTCTAGGAGGAGTTTAGGGAAAATGACAAACACTCTTATTTTGACCTTTGAACATGGTATCAGGTGGTCAACACGAGGGGCCCCGTGAGAAAGGGAAAGTACGGGCATATTGACATCTTGGAACTGCTTCCCACGACATGAGAAGCATTATAAGGATTATGTATATTTTAAGGTGTTTGCATTACTCTGGGGACAGGGAGGGGCGCTGTATGGCCCTCCAAGAATGTCTTTAAAAATTAAGCACTTCTAGGGTCATTTTAAAGCCTATGGAGATGAAATCCTGTAATTTATAATAGTGATTTAAATCTTGGAGTGAGTTGAGATCCTCCTGTAGTGCATCTTAATCTTGGTTTGTCTCAATCCTTCGAAATATCTTGGTGTCTTCCGTAAATAGATAATGACTTTGACTTTACATAATCAGGCAGGTCATTTATAAATACATTTATTTATGTCTTTTTTGTTTTCCTTCTTCTTAGTTGCCGTAGTCTCTCTCCAGTCCCTCCGAGTGTTTTGTGTGGATTCATCTCGTATAATAATAATAATAATAATAATAATAATAATAATAATAATAATAATAATAATAACAATAATAATAATAAAAATGATAACAATGATAATAAATAACACAAACACAATTAGTCCCAACACACTACCTTATGGTATTCCACTTAAAACATTTAACCCAGTCACAATAAACTTCTTTACTTAATGTAAACTCTCTGTTTTCTTCCAGTCAGGAATGATACAGTCCAGTTGTAGATGTGTCCTGTAATCAGATCTTGTAAATTTCTCTGTACCATTCACCTCTGTTCTCTAGTCAGCAATTCCTGTTGAAGTTTTCATTTTACTTTTCATATACCGCCAGAATTTCGCTAGCTATTTCTTGCTCAATGTTCTTTTGTAGTATCCTGGTTAGCTTCCTCACCTTGTGTCGTTGTCGTGTATACAGTCGATATTTCTCTGGATCCTTAGTTTCTATGTAGCTTTGTCAACAACGGTGTTTCTTTTTTATAGCTGCTCTTGTTTGTTGGTCCATCGACAAATTGTGTTTCATCTGTTGACAATGTTCATCAATCAGTTTAGTTAGGATGTGGACAATTTCAGCTTCTTTAAGTTCTCCTTAACATAGCTCCATTTCTCCTCAATTCCTCTCACATTTCTTGCCTGGTCTTTCCATTTTAGGTAATTTCTGCTTTCATACTAGTGTAATTTCCATGATCATACAGGAATATCCTTCGTCTATTGTTGCTCCTCTCTCCGTGTAACAGTTATACAAGAATTCAAGACACTTAGTGTGTCATGATCACTCTTTCCTAGGGGGATGTAAGTGATAGTTTATCAATCATCCCTTCCTCGTTTTTTTTTTGTTCCCTATTTGATTGAGGGAGATAAAAGCCAGAACTGCCTGAGACGAGTGCCTCCCCCAGAGTTGAAAGAGTGGCAGGGCCAAAATCAATGGACGTTCGAGCCAAAATGCCTGGACACACAGAGTTTGAAGCAATTTAAGTCATTGGAAGAGGGAAAGACTAATTCTGGGAGAGAGATGTTGCTGGTGTTGCTGTTCCCCAGGCTGTCTGACCGAGCAGCCCCAAGGTCCCGAGCAAGGCCAAGGCCATAACTGAGCGCCCCGACAGAACCCACGCCCGGGAAACCAAAGCCCCACCCAAGGCCCTGTGCCCCTCAGCAATTATAAAGTGAAAGTTGAGGGGTAAAGGAAAAAAAGTGACGTTTTTTTTCCCAGTTTGCCAACCTCTAGGTTGGCAGTAGGGAGGTCAATCCACAGAAGAGACGTCGTCACTTGAGACCTATAAAATATATAAGTAAAATGAACAGTCAGAGTAAGCTATGGGTATGGCAGAGAACGCTCAGCTCTCACTCTGAAAGACCAGCCCATCACCACATGACTAGAACCCAATCCTCTCATCATCAGCTAGGAAATACCCAAGAAAGCCACCTTTGGCGGGGGGATAGCTCCCCTATTTCAACTCCTTTCAGGGTTGGGCACATGTACTCTCTCTGGGAGATAGTTCCAGAGCTCAGCTGTTGAATAGAAGAAAGATTGAGAATAAAGTTTCACTCTTTAGTTGGAGAGTTGCACAGAGTAGGGGTGAGATTGTGTTGCAAGACAGGTGCTACATGCTCTGCAAAGAGGCCCCCCCTCCTTCTTCGCAGAGCATGTAGGGGGGTATACACAGAGAACTCTGAGGAACACTGATTATTGTAATAGCAGTAGAATAGTGAGACAGATGCAACATTGCGGCAAAGAGAGAGAGAGAGAGAGACTACAGAGAATTGGTGAGTGGGCGTGAGTCAATGAGACGGAAGGCTTTCTTTTCTATTTTGTTTAGAAATGCTGTGTGAGAGGATCCTCCCCATATGTGTGAACAATACTCCATACATGGACACACTGTGCCCCTGTACAGAGCAAGAAGCTGCACAGGGGTAAAGAACCCTCGGAGGTGGTTGAGCATACCCAGCTTCTGGGAAGCTGTTTTAGCAAGAGTGGTAATATTCTTTCCAAGAGATATCAGAAGAAAGAGAGACACCAAGAATATTAAGCAAAGATAAAGTGTTAATTTGTATGTTGTTGAAGAGTAAGTCATAGTTTTCTGGATGGAGGCGACGAGTAGATAGATGGAGAAATTGAGCTTTGTAACCATTGAAAGTAACAAGGTTTTCTCTCCTGCAATTAGAGATAGTTGAGAGATCAGAAGATAGGTGCTTTATGGCCTCCTTACGTGAATTTTGGAGTTCCTGCTGTGAGTGATGTTGTGGAAGGCTAGTTTATTAGTGTAATGTAGAGTCGTCTGCGTATGAATGAATGGGAATTGAGGTACAGTTGAGGAGATCATTTATACAAATTAGAAAGAGAATAGGAGATAGGACAGAGCCCTGAGGAACACCGGAGTTAATAGGGTGAGGAAGTGAACGGTGGCCTTCCACAACCGCAGCTGTGGAATGGCCGGAAAGGAAATTAGAGACAAAGGCACAGATGGAGGGATAGAAACCGAAGGAGGGTAGTTTGGAAATGAGGGAGTTGTGCCAGACTCTATCGAAGACCTTCGATATGCTTAGCGCAACAGAAAAAGTCTCACCGAAGTCCCGAATGGAGGATGACCAAGAGTTAGTAAGATAAGAAAGAAGATCACCAGTAGAGCGGCCCTTAAGGAATCCATACTGGCGGTCTGAGAATAGGTTATGGGAAGATAAATGCTCAAGAAATTTGGAAGCAAGAATAGTTTCAAAAACTTTAGAAAGACAAGAGATGAGAGCAATTGGACGATAGTTGGAGGGTTGAGAGCGGTCACCCTTCTACAAGACCTGCCAATTCATCTTAGGCAAATAATTGAACTTGCTTGTTCAGCTTTTGCATACTCAGGTGGTCCGAACAACTCCATTCCCTGTTTAGAAACCTCCTAGGGGGTCATATGGGGGTTTGAAAAATTTTAGGGAACATGGTAGTGCCAGATTGCTCACTGATCCCAACTTGCGTCCATTTTTTAACCCACTTCCCGATGTCGTAGGACACCAAAAACAGGGGTGAATATGTGGACACCCTGGCTCTATCAGCTGCGCTAGCAATCATCTCTAGCGTAAACAGGGACCCGGGGAGCTCGGGATGTGTGAAGGGTAAACTAGGTCAACAAGACCGTCTGCCCCCCCAGATTTTGCCTCAAGTCACCAAATATTGGGGAGGTCATAAAACATCTTCAAATTGGTCTTTTTAACTTGATTATAGGATATGTTATGTGTCGACCCATATACTACATTTCCCCCAAGTTTCCTTGAGGCAGTTTCATTATAAATGTGTGTTTTTGGTAAAAATAGTGATTCAACACAAACTGAGCGGCCACTGAAAGTCACCACTGCATAGGGAAGAAAATGAACAATCCCATATAACTCAATTTTCTGATAGTGTTCGAACCTACAAATCTGGTACAAGGGGTAAAATGAGCTGTAAAATTAATTTCTGTAATAAAATTCCATAATGTATCAAAAGCTTCCATGCAATCATGCCCGCTCACTTTTGTTCAGACCGCCATAGGCAACAATGAGCGGGGTTCTGTCCGTAGCTTGTATCCAGTTATAATAAACCTATCCACTCCGGAACCGGGACAGCACATTTGTCATGGGTGATTTTTTGCTTGATTTATTCCGGTACTGTTTATACTCTTAGATTCACGAAAATAACATGGTATAAGCTACTTTCAGAGTTTTTTTCAACTGCATAGTCGTGAAAGCACTATGTCTGGAAATGGACATATAATGGAATATTTTAACATTCTTAGGGAACTGGCCTGTTCGGAAGCTCAAATTGGACGCCTTTGGCAGGTTGTTAGGGAACGATGACCAAATGTCGGACAGGATAGGTTTACTTGGGAAATCATGTTGTGACCCTTCCCAACTGTATTTTTCTGTTAAATATAACTATTTTGGGTATACAAGGGTATTTTCTCATACTGAACTAAAATGTTTGGCTAGTTTTTATTTTTGGCCAATATTTTTTGTGAGAATATTTGTGTGATATCATTTATTAGTAACCTTTTCAATTTAGTTAACCTAAGTATAATTATGTTGGTGAACACTGACACAGCCAAACAAAAATTATCTTCCTGTGACGTGTTTGAACCTAACCTAACCTCACCCCACCAAGAACCCCACTTTCTAATGATTATTCCAAACATATTTTTAGGTTAACCATTGCAAAATGCACTTTGTAGAAACTACTTACAATCTCAAGCTGCTATTTCTTCAGATAACTGAAATAAGTACTAGTTCACAATGTTCCCTAATATTAGTATCTCGGACAGGCCTGTTGCAAGATAACGTTCCCTAAGAAGTCTCAATTCACAATGTTCCCTAATATTAGTATTTCGGACAGGCAAGTTGCAAGATAATGTTCCCTAGGAAACTGTCCTGTCCGAATGCTAGGTACGGACTAACCTGAGTAAAGAAATGTTCCCTATAGACCTAAAGCAGGCCAGGTTTTTCCAGATTGACACTAAAGTTACCAAATGGTGTATTTGTGTCCCAGATACATTAAAATAACCTTTTAGGAGTAAAATTTGATGTTGGCTCTCAAGGCAAATAAGGCAGAAATAGGGCTAGCATAACCAAAACTTTGCACGCTTATTATCTAATTAAACTATAATTTTGGTAAAGCTTGCTCTATTTCTGCCTGTTTTATGAATAGGATAATCTTGCAACTGGCTTGTCCATAATAGTTGTGAATACAGACTTCAACTAGATAGTGTGAGTTTGTTTTGTATTAGCCTCACTCTATCTTTGACAACAGCCGACTAAGCACCTCTCAATCCCCTCCCATCAGATCATCGTTATCGACCATGGCCCCAAAAAGGATATAATAAAATATAAATTCTAAACAGTTTTTATTTGTACACAGTTTGAACCAGATCCTTGCACGGCTGCCCCATCCAGAGGGTCACTTCCATGCCAGCTTTCCCCATCCTCAGGGACATATCCCGACTTCACTGCCTCCTCCATGGGAACAATTACTTGCCTCAATGCGTCTCTGACAGGGATGATAAAGTCGAAAAAAGGTTCACCACCAACTCAAGTTGAATAGCAGAATTTATTTTTGGTGAGTCGTCTGCCTGGGGGGTGGAGCAGCCCGGCCAGGTAGTCTCTCTCTGGGTGGAGCAGCCCGGCCAGGTAGCACCCTGCACCGTCTAGAGCTCCGCTTCGTCTGTGTGCTCCGCCCTTCTGCCTTGTGTTTGTACAAATAAAAACTGTTTAGAATTTATATTTTATTATATCCTTTTTGGGGGTTATATATTGGTTGTTTGCTATGTAGTCACCTATATCCTCCACTTTCTTAACTTTAGGATCAAGTGACCTAAAATTAATGGGAGTAACTGGTACTGTGGTGCTTCGTACTTATAATTCGTCGTATAGCTAGGTCATGCTTCGTATAATTTAAATCGGAAAATAAAATGGAATTTTTCATGTTTTTCTTTTATTTGTCCTAGTTTTTACAATTGTATCGACAAATTTAGCTTTCTCGAAAAAAAATTGCTTGTAATTTTTCCACGACATCTTTCAGAAGGGCGGAGCACACAGGAGAAGCGGAGCTCTAGACGGTGCAGGGTGCTCCTATGATCAGTGGTGTCCCATAGCCCAGCCTCACTGTGGTGTCCCATAGTCGTATAGCGCGGCGATGGCTGTGACTCGTATCTGGGCATGACACACGAGGCAGAAGGGCGGAGGTGTCCCGTAGCCACTTCGTTCTTAGTAAGAGAATAAGTTATCCATATAGTGCCTTACTAACCTGAATTTCCTAGTAAGAGAATAGGCTATTCATATAGTGCCTTACATGCCTTACTAACCTGAATTTTTTAGTAAGATTTAGGTCACTCGATCCTAAAGTTAAGAAAGTGGAGGATATACGTGTCTACATAGCAAACAACCAATATATAACCCCCAAAAAGGATATAATTATAATAAAGATGAATGGAGATATAACACCAGTACTCTTCAATCCTTTATTGGCTAGGGTTGATTACAGGAGCGCCGAGACGCTGGTTGGTTATGTGAGAGTCTGGTGTGAACTGAAGGACTTGCTGCCTCCACAGGCCTGGGTGCCAGAGGCGCCCGCAAGTCTAAAGTGTGTGTAGTGCCATATGGTGTTGGACAATAGTGGTGTATACATTATTATTATATCTCCCCCCCCCCCCCCTATTAGCGTCCGACGAGGCGATGGTGGAGTCGGGCGGTGTAGGTTGAGTGGAGGGCGGTAGACGAAGCTGTCGTAGGAAGCGGCGGTTGCGGAGTGTGGCTCGCCCCGACCCATCCACCCGGATGGTATATTGGCGGTGTGGATGCACCTCCACTACAGTGCCAGTCTTGTTCCGCTGTGTCGGGTTGTTGCCCCCCTGGTTCTGGACGGAGACCCGGTCACCGATGTGGAGTGGTGATAAAGGCCGGGCTGAAGCATTATAGTATGTGGCTAGGGCAGCGTTACGGTGAAAAAGGGCTGCCTCACGAGCTTCGGCCGAGAGAAGCCAGTGGGGGTGGAGGTGGAGAAGTGCAGGATTGCAGGGGACGTGGTCCCGGAGGGTCCTGCCGAAGAGAAGTTGAGCTGGTGACTTGTCAATGGTCGAGAGGGGTGTGTTCCTGTATTGGAGGAGGGCGCGGGCTGCGGCGTTGTTGTCTAGAGAGCCAGTGGGGGATGTACAGTACGCGATGATGCGGCGGACTGCTTTAACAGCCAGCTCGGCACGGCCATTAGACTGAGGGTAGAACGCAGAGCTGACCTGCTGTGACACACCCCAATGTGCCAGGAATTCTTGGAAGTCCCCGGCTGTGAACTGGGGCCCACCATCGCTCGCCAGTACCCGGGGTGCTCCGTAGTGGGTGAAGAGGGTACGGCACGCCGAGATGAGGTGGTGAGCATCACATTTACCTGGTGGCAGGTAGAAGATGTGGACATTGCTGGAGAAGCGATCGACGTAGACCAGGTAGTGTTTGCCCTGGTGCTGAAAAAAATCGGCGGCTACCTGGTCGTATGGCCAATGGGGTGGGTCAGATGACATGAGTGGCTCTTTCGGCTGGGACGGGGCGTGGGCGCGGCAGTACTGGCAGGTATCCAGGCAGTTGCGTAGGGCCTTGTCAATACCTGGCCAGTAAACACTTGCACGTGCACGGGCCTTCATGCCAGTCATACCCTGATGAGCTGAGTGAAGGGCCTCGAGAACTCTGGACCGAAGATGATGGGGGATGACTGGTCGTTGATCCATGAGGGCTACCCCGTCGACGGAAGTGAGGCGGTCTCTAACACCCCAGAACTGTCGTAGTTGTGGGGCGGTCGCCTCTCTGGAGTCCGGGAAGCCCTCGGGGATGGTCTGAAGAAGGGAGGTATACTCGCTGTCTTGTTGGCCGGCAGATTTAAGGTCAGACCATGATACAACTGGGTCAGGTATGGCGGCGAGCATGGTGAGGGAGGCCAAGGCAACGGAGTGGATATCGAGCTCGCTGGCGGCCGCACTATGCACATCATGGGCGTCCGCGGAGGGCCTGGTCGGGTAGCGGGAGACAGCGTCGGGGCCGCGGTGCCATTTGCCAGGCGTATGTTGAATGATGAACTGGTATCGTAGGGTACGTTCCTTAATCTTGAACAGGCGAGGGTTTGGTATGTTGTCAAGGGACCGGTCGTTAAGGATGTGCAGTAGAGGTCTGTGGTCCACGACGACGACGAGGTCAGGGCAGCCCAGGACAAACATTCTGCATCTGTCAAGGGCGTCAGCCACTGCTAAAGCCTCGCCTTCGACGGGTGCGTAGTGGGACTCCGCAGGTGTGGTAAAACGGGAGCCGGCGAAGATAAGTTTCCAACCGACCTTGCAACAGGTGGGGGCAGATGCGGTGGGGCAGGAACAATGTTGTTGGAGTAGGAGGAAGCCAAGGCCGGTTTTGCTCCAGTCTGTGGCGAGGCACGTGGGTCTGCCGATCTCGAAGGAGCAGACACCTTCCTCAACCAGGTGTGTGATGTGGTCCTTAGATGTGGCAAAGGTACGGTCGAGTGCCTCATCCCAGTGGAAGGGGGTTTTGGACTGCACAAGTTCCCGGAAGGGCGCCATTTCCGGTTTGATGCTGAAGGCCCAGGCGACCTGTTCAACGAGACCAAACCACGACCGGGCTCCCGTGATGTCTGTGGGCGTGGGGAAGTCACGGATGGCCTTAATCATGGACGTGCATGGCTTAATTCCAGTGTCTGTGATGGTGAGTCCGGCGAAGTCAACTGAAGGGGCGGCGAAGGTAAACTTGTCAGGGTTGAAAGTGACACCATTGGTTGCACAGAGGACCAGGTAATCAAAAGTGTGCCAAAATGCCTCCTCGACTGAAGAGTCCCACAAAAGGGAGTCGTCGACACACTTCACCTTACGAGGGACAGCCTGTATGATTGCGTCGAAGCGTCGGGTATAGGCGTCGCCAGTTGCCAAGTAACCTTGAGGGGCCCTGATATACCTGTAACGGCCAAATTCCGTGATAAAAGTCGTAGCCTCCCTGCTGGATTTTGTCGAGTAGAACAGCATGGTATCCATTCCAGGCGTCTAGGACCGTCTTACGAGTGCCTGCAGGGATGGATTGGGCCAAGTTGAATGGGCTCGGAGTGTGATGTGTCTCCCGAAGGCAGGCGTGGTTGAGTGCCTGCAGGTCAACTGTACGGCGGGGTTGTCCAGTTTTCTTGGCGACCACCACCATCCTAGAACACCAGGTAGTAGGGGTACCGATGGGGACAGGCTCAATAATGCCCAGTGCGACGTCCCTGTTGAGATCTGCTTTGACCTGGGCCTTCCAATGATGTGGTATAGGGGCAGGGGTGTGCACGGCATGTGGGGATGCGCCAGGTTGATGTGGCTGTGCATGGGAGGGCCAGACATTGTGGGGAGTGGGCCGCTGGTGGTGTTGAATGCTGAAGACGCAAACTGTGACAAGAACCAGTCACGAAGGTCAGACAGGTGCAGGTCGTTAGGTGGGAAGGGGAGGGAAGTGGGCCGGTGTGGTGGAGGGGTCCTGGTCAAGGTGGGTGGTGGTTGGGCTGTGTGGGCGGCCATGCAGGGGGTAGGTGTGGGGAAGTCGGGAGGGATGATATGTAGTACCCTACAAGCTGAAATGCTAATAAATAACGGTGACTGTGCCTGAATAATAAAAATATCATCATCAGTAGTGTAGGGGGTGCCGGCAACGTCGGTGGCGGTAATGGTAGTCGGCATATAACCCAGGACCTGGAGAGTGTGACCCCCCACGGCCGTGATCCGTTGGTGAGTAGGCTGTAGGTGGTGGCGTTGGAGGCCCAGTGCCCGTAGTAATTGCAAACCAGCCACAGATACTTGGGCGCCCGTGTCAGGGTGGGCCGTGACGCTGGTGGGGTGAGAGTGGGGCGACATGGCAGTAGAAATGGTAATGGGCAAGGAGGGGAGCCGTGCGGGTGGTGGTTTGTTAACAGCCTGTTTGATAGTACCAATGATAACAGCCGTGGATGAAGGTGAGGGCGTGGAGTGACAAACTGTGGAGTAATGGTTGAGTTTGTTGCACGACGGGCAGGTCTTGCCCCAAGCAGGGCATTTGGATGGGCGTTCGGCTCGAGAGTGTGTGGATAGGCCGCACCCACTGCACTGGGAAGAGGTGGATTTACAAACCTTGGCAAAGTGGTTAGGTTTATTACACGCCGTGCAGGTCTTGCCCCATGCAGGACACTTCGAAGATCGTTGGGCTTGTGAATGTGAAGATAGGCCACACCCGGAGCAACGTGTGGGAGATGAAGTGGGGCCGACGTGGGGAGGTGGTGGGGCGGGCGACGGGGACTGAGTGGGTTGGGCGGGGGGCTGGATAGGGGCGGGGCGTGGGTAAGTACTCTTGAGACGCTGGTATGGTGATTTCACAGCATGTACCCCCGGTTGCATTGCCGTCTGATCGAGTGCCGCAGATTCGAACCCCACACAGTAGTTGAAAACATCTTGTAAGGTAGGTAGGGTGCGGTCTTTAGTTAAAACATCTTGCTGAAGGGACGAATCACTAATCCCGATAGTCACCTGGTCCCGTATGTGTTCGTCAGAGACATCAGTGTGGCAGCAGGGGCAGGTAAAGCCACAGTCCAAAGTGGCCTCCGTAATACGTGTGACGTAGTCCCGGATCTGTTCAGTAGGTTGTTGGAGGAGAGACCGGAAGTGGTGGCGAGCGGCTGCGCGGTTCCGTTGTCGATGGACGAGTTGTGTGATGAGAGTTGCTAGGTCGATTTCTGGCAATGAGGAGAACGCCTGATTGTGAGCAAATATGGCGCTCTGAAGGGCAGGGTCGCACGTCTGGTAGAGCTCGATGATAGCCTCGTGAGGTGGTAGAAGGACGAGCCGTTTGTAGACCTCCCAATCAGCCCAGAATTTGCGTAGGGCGTGTCCCGGCATATGTAAAGCGGCCTGGGGCCGCGTAGGGGCAGCCCGGCGGGGCGGGGCGGGGCGTGGCTGGGCTGGGTAGGAAGGGACTTGAGGTGGTGGTGGTATGATGACGTCATGCGCATAAGGGGCTGCGCCGTGAGGGTTGGTGCCCGCCGTACGATATCCAAGGGGAGGGGCCGTCGTGTGATGGGTGACGTCATGCGCATAAGAGGCTGCGCCGTGAGGGTGGTGCCAGCCGTACGATAGCCAGGGGGGGCATAATGGCCGCCGTAATACCGACACCAGTGTGGGCCTGGCCGTCAGATGGGGAGGGTGTGGGATGTTCGCTCTTGATAGGGTGGGTAAGGGGATCAGTCATGTTCATATGTAACAAAGACATGTGAGGAATAACTGGCATATGGTGGGGCACTGAGACATGGGTAACTGGCACATGGTGGGGCACTGAGACATGGGGAACTGGCATATGGTGGGGCACTGAGACATGGGGAACTGTCATATGGTGGGGCACTGAGACATGGGGAGATGTATGAGGTGTGGGTGTCTGTGTAGAGGGATGAATAAGTGTATCACTGGTGGGGTGTGAGGCAAAGGGTGGGTCAGCCTGGTGGATAACATTACTGGCCTGGGGCTGATGTTGTAGAGGCTGGTGGGGCTGGAGATCCTGGCGGGGCGGTGGTGGAGCTGTCGTGGGGCGATGTTGTAGATCCTGGCGGGGCGGTGGTGGAGCTGTCGCGGGGCGATGTTGTAGTTGTGGAGGCTGCTGGTCCTGGTGATGCTGTAGAAAGGTGGCGATACTCGATTGGAGGGCGTCGATCCTTTCATTCAAGTAGATGATGGATGGGTATGGAGACAGGGCATCGGGCAATGAAGGCTCGACCGGTTGGGAGGTAGATGTAGCAGGGTAGGGACCGCATGGCGGCAAGCCGGCTTCCACAGCAGCTGCAGCCTCAGCTAGGTAGTGCAGGTTCTCCATGTAGGTTCAGATACTGATATACACTGCGCCATATAATAAAGATGAATGGAGATATAATACCAGTACTCTTCAATCCTTTATTGGCTAGGGTTGATTACAGGAGCGCCGAGACGCTGGTTGGTTATGTGAGAGTCTGGTGTGAACTGAAGGACTTGCTGCCTCCACAGGCCTGGGTGCCAGAGGCGCCCGCAAGTCTAAAGTGTGTGTGGTGCCATATGGTGTTGGACAATAGTGGTGTATACATTATTATTAAAATAATAAAATATAAATTATAAACAGTTTTTACTTGTACACCGCCCTCATATTATTTTAAGTAGCTTTCTCGAAAAAAGATTGCTTGTAATTTTTCCACGACATCTTTCACCCACACAAATTTAGACCCTCCTGAAAAAAGGTTCACCACCAACTCAAATTCCACCAACTCACGTTGGACAGCAGAAGATCGCCTAAAGATTTGTGTGTTAAAATCACGACAGGGACCCATACAGCGGTGACGCCGCAGCAGCCCGGCCAGGTAGTCTCTCTCTAGGTGGAGCAGCCCGGCCAGGTAGTCTCTCTCTGGGTGGAGCAGCCCGGCCAGGTAGTCTCTCTCTGGGTGGAGCAGCCCGGCCAGGTAGTCTCTCTCTGGGTGGAGCAGCCCGGCCAGGTAGTCTCTCTCTAGGTGGAGCAGCCAGGCCAGGTAGTCTCTCTCTGGGTAGAGCAGCCCGGCCAGGTAGTCTCTCTCTAGGTGGAGCAGCCCGGCCAGGTAGTCTCTCTCTGGGTGGAGCAGCCCGGCCAGGTAGTCTCTCTCTGGGTGGAGCAACCCGGCCAGGTAGTCTCTCTCTGGGTGGAGCAACCCGGCCAGGTAGTCTCTCTCTGGGTAGAGCAGCCCGGCCAGGTAGTCTCTCTCTAGGTGGAGCAGCCCGGCCAGGTAGTCTCTCTCTGGGTGGAGCAGCCCGGCCAGGTAGTCTCTCTCTGGGTGGAGTAACCCGGCCAGGTAGTCTCTCTCTGGGTGGAGCAGCCCGGCCAGGTAGTCTCTCTCTGGGTGGAGCAGCCCGGCCAGGTAGTCTCTCTCTGGGTGGAGCAGCCAGGCCAGGTAGTCTCTCTCTGGGTAGAGCAACCCGGCCAGGTAGTCTCTCTCTGGGTGGAGCAACCCGGCCAGGTAGTCTCTCTCTGGGTGGAGCAACCCGGCCAGGTAGTCTCTCTCTGGGTAGAGCAACCCGGCCAGGTAGTCTCTCTCTGGGTGGAGCAACCCGGCCAGGTAGTCTCTCTCTGGGTGGAGCAACCCGGCCAGGTAGTCTCTCTCTGGGTGGAGCAGCCTGGCCAGGTAGTCTCTCTCTGGGTGGAGCAACCAGGCCAGGTAGTCTCTCTCTGGGTGGAGCAGCCAGGCCAGGTAGTCTCTCTCTGGGTGGAGCAACCAGGCCAGGTAGTCTCTCTCTGGGTGGAGCAACCCGGCCAGGTAGTCTCTCTCTGGGTGGAGCAGCCCGGCCAGGTAGTCTCTCTCTGGGTGGAGCAGCCAGGCCAGGTAGTCTCTCTCTGGGTGGAGCAACCCGGCCAGGTAGTCTCTCTCTGGGTGGAGCAACCCGGCCAGGTAGTCTCTCTCTGGGTGGAGCAACCCGGCCAGGTAGTCTCTCTCTGGGTGGAGCAGCCCGGCCAGGTAGTCTCTCTCTGGGTGGAGCAACCCGGCCAGGTAGTCTCTCTCTGGGTGGAGCAACCCGGCCAGGTAGTCTCTCTCTGGGTGGAGCAACCCGGCCAGGTAGTCTCTCTCTGGGTGGAGCAGCCCGGCCAGGTAGTCTCTCTCTGGGTGGAGCAACCCGGCCAGGTAGTCTCTCTCTGGGTGGAGCAGCCCGGCCAGGTAGTCTCTCTCTGGGTGGAGCAGCCCGGCCAGGTAGTCTCTCTCTGGGTGGAGCAGCCCGGCCAGGTAGTCTCTCTCTGGGTGGAGCAGCCCGGCCAGGTAGTCTCTCTCTGGGTGGAGCAACCCGGCCAGGTAGTCTCTCTCTGGGTGGAGCAACCCGGCCAGGTAGTCTCTCTCTGGGTAGAGCAACCCGGCCAGGTAGTCTCTCTCTGGGTGGAGCAACCCGGCCAGGTAGTCTCTCTCTGGGTAGAGCAACCCGGCCAGGTAGTCTCTCTCTGGGTGGAGCAACCCGGCCAGGTAGTCTCTCTCTGGGTAGAGCAACCCGGCCAGGTAGTCTCTCTCTGGGTAGAGCAACCCGGCCAGGTAGTCTCTCTCTGGGTGGAGCAGCCCGGCCAGGTAGTCTCTCTCTGGGTAGAGCAACCCGGCCAGGTAGTCTCTCTCTGGGTGGAGCAACCCGGCCAGGTAGTCTCTCTCTGGGTAGAGCAACCCGGCCAGGTAGTCTCTCTCTGGGTGGAGCAACCCGGCCAGGTAGTCTCTCTCTGGGTAGAGCAACCCGGCCAGGTAGTCTCTCTCTGGGTAGAGCAACCCGGCCAGGTAGTCTCTCTCTGGGTGGAGCAACCCGGCCAGGTAGTTCTCTCCTAAATTTTTGTGGGTGAAAGATGTCGTGGAAAAATAATTGACAACTCGATTTCTTTAACAGGACAGCGTGAGCGCGCTCATTGCTGCTGATTATGGGCAAGACGTTAGCTAAAAAATCTTTGACTCAGAGAGAGAGAGAGAGAGACAGACAGACAGACACAGTGTGTGTGTGTGTGTGTGAGAGAGAGAGAGAGAGAGTTACACACTCTCTCTCTCTCTGTCATGCTTCATATAATGCGTCGTATAGCCTAGGTCATGCTTCGTATAATGCGTCGTATAATGTGGCGATGGCTGTGACTCGTATCTGGGCAAGACACATGAGGCAGAAGGGCGGAGGTGTCCCGTAGCCACTTTGTTCTTAGTAAGAGAATAGGCTATCCATATAGTGCCTTACTAACTTGAATTTCTTAGTAAGAGAATAGGCTATTCATATAGTGCCTTACGTGCCTTACTAACCTGAATTTTTTAGTAAGATTTAGGTCACTCGATCCTAAAGTTAAGAAAGTGGAGGATATACGTGTCTACATAGCAAACAACCAATATATAACCCCCAAAAAGGATATAATAAAATATAAATTATAAACAGTTTTTACTTGTACACCACCCTCATATTATTTTAAGTAGCTTTCTCGAAAAAAGATTGCTTGTAATTTTTCCACACATCTTTCGCCCACAAAAATTTAGACCCTCCTAAAAAAAGGTTCACCACCAACTCAAATTCCACCAACTCAAATTCCACCAACTCACGTTGGACAGCAGCAGATCATCTAAAGATTTGTGTGTTAAAATCACGACAGGGACCCGTACAGCGGCGACGCCGCAGCAGCCCGGCCAGGTAGTCTCTCTCTAGGTGGAGCAGCCCGGCCAGGTAGTCTCTCTCTGGGTGGAGCAGCCCGGCCAGGTAGTCTCTCTCTGGGTGGAGCAACCCGGCCAGGTAGTCTCTCTCTGGGTGGAGCAGCCCGGCCAGGTAGTCTCTCTCTGGGTGGAGCAGCCCGGCCAGGTAGTCTCTCTCTGGGTGGAGCAACCCGGCCAGGTAGTCTCTCTCTGGGTGGAGCAGCCCGGCCAGGTAGTCTCTCTCTGGGTGGAGCAGCCCGGCCAGGTAGTCTCTCTCTGGGTGGAGCAACCCGGCCAGGTAGTCTCTCTCTGGGTGGAGCAGCCCGGCCAGGTAGTCTCTCTCTGGGTGGAGCAGCCCGGCCAGGTAGTCTCTCTCTGGGTAGAGCAACCCGGTATACGAAGCATGGCCTCGGTAAACGACGCATGGCCGGTAAACGATGCATGGCCTCGGTAAACGACGCGGTAAACGACGCATGGCCTCGGTAAACGACGCAGTATACGAAGCATGGCCTCGGTAAACCACACAGTATACGAAGCATGGCCTCGGTAAACGACGCAGTATACGAAGCATGAGCTAGGTATACGAATGAGGGAGAGTAGCCATTTGAATTTGGGCAGGACACACGAGGCAGAAGGGCGGAGCACACAGGAGAAGCGGAGCTCTAGACGGTGCAGGGTGCTCCTATGACCAGTGGTGTCCCGTATCCCAGCCTCACTGTGGTGTCCCGTAGTCGTATAGCGCGGCGATGGCTGTGACTCGGCAGGACACACGAGGCAGAAGGGCGGAGCACACAGGAGAAGCGGAGCTCTAGACGGTGCAGGGTGCTCCTATGACCAGTGGTGTCCCGTATCCCAGCCTCACTGTGGTGTCCCGTAGTCGTATAGCGCGGCGATGGCTGTGACTCGGCAGGACACACGAGGCAGAAGGGCGGAGCACACAGGAGAAGCGGAGCTCTAGACGGTGCAGGGTGCTCCTATGACCAGTGGTGTCCCGTAGCCCAGCCTCACTGTGGTGTCCCGTAGTCGTATAGCGCGGCAATGGCTGTGACTCGTATCTGGGCAGGACACACGAGGCAGAAGGGCGGAGGTGTCCCGTAGCCACTTTGTTCTTAGTAAGAGTATAGGCTATCCATATAGTGCCTTACTAACCTGAATTTCTTAGTAAGAGAATAGGCTATTCATATAGTGCCTTACGTGCCTTACTAACCTGAATTTTTTAGTAAGATTTAGGTCACTCGATCCTAAAGTTAAGAAAGTGGCGGATATACGTGTCTACATAGCAAACAACCAATATATAACCCCAAAAAAAGGGTATAATAAAATATAAATTATAAACAGCTTTTATTTGTACACCGCCCTCATATTATTTTAAGGAAACCATGCTACTGATCTGAAAGTTGACTATGGGAAGACAAATACTTAAGAAATGTTGATATATCAATAGTTTAAAAAACCTTAGAGATGCAAGAACGGAAAGCAATTGGATGATAGAGGGTTGAGAGTGGTCATCCTTCTTTGGGATTGGTTGAATGAGAGCAAACTTCCAACAAGAAGGAAAGACGTTAAAGGAAAACCAGAGACGAAACAGTTTGCCTAGGCAGCACGGAAGAAATTTGTTTTAACACAACAGGAGGAACACTATCCGGTCCCTATGCCTTCTAAATATTAAGCCCAGAGAGAGCAAAATGTACATCCTTAGAAGAATAATAAGCACAAGTAAGAGAGAGAGGAATAGCATCGAAATAATCCAAGGTGGAGCTTTTAGCGTAAGTTTGAGCGAAGAGTTCAGCTTTGTCAGAGGAAGAGTGGAAAAGAGGAGGGAAAAATGAGGAAGTAAAATTGTTGGGGAGATTTTGGACCGATGCCAGAAAGTTTGGGAAGTGGTAGAGTTGGTTAGTTCAGAACATTAACTATTGATGAAAGAGTTTTTGGCGAATCGAAGAACAGATTTGGCTTGATTCCGAGCAGAAACATATAAAGTACGAGATTCTTGAGTTTGAAGGCGACGGTACTGTGTATTTTATATTATAAAAATTGAAATACTCCATTAGGCAGTATACTGTATTTAATACTCCATTAGGCAGTATACTGTATTTAATACTCCATTAGGCAGTATACTGTATTTAATACTCCATTAGGCAGTATACTGTCTTTAATACTCCATTAGGCAGTATACTGTCTTTAATACTCCATTAGGCAGTATACTGTATTTAATACTCCATTAGGCAGTATACTGTATTTAATACTCCATTAGGCAGTATACTGTATTTAATACTCCATTAGGCAGTATACTGTATTTAATACTCCATTAGGCAGTATACTGTATTTAATACTCCATTAGGCAGTATACTGTCTTTAATACTCCATTAGGCAGTATACTGTATTTAATACTCCATTAGGCAGTATACTGTATTTAATACTCCATTAGGCAGTATACTGTATTTAATACTCCATTAGGCTGTATACTGTATTTAATACTCCATTAGGCAGTATACTGTATTTAATACTCCATTAGGCAGTATACTGTATTTAATACTCCATTAGGCAGTATACTGTATTTAATACTCCATTAGGCAGTATACTGTATTTAATACTCCATTAGGCTGTATACTGTATTTAATACTCCATTAGGCAGTATACTGTATTTAATTCCCTTAAGTTTTCTTATTATTCTGTTCAAATTAGTTTTAACCCCTACTGTACCAGAGGGTATTATTATACATGTAACTACCAGTACCAAGCATTGTGGACAATTACTGAGCCAGCTCGCCCGTGGGACCTTAGATACACTCTGAGAAGTGTTGCCAAGGTCTCAAAGTAGTGTTCACAAGTCATGGTGCCAGGTAGCGCTCGGTACAAGGACCGATTATTACGAACATATTATGTCGTACGGCGCTCGTACTGGCGAGTTACTTTTTTACTGTCGGTCATTTTGCGTCGCTGGTACAGTAAGGGTTAAGTAAACTGAAGAGCATAAGTGAAAATGTTACGATATTTATTACACAATGGATTATAATTGACTAAAAGAACAGCAGAGAAGAAAAATATATAGAGTACAAGTATTATTGTTTAGAATGCTATACCTTAGCAACATAACAGTTTAGTGGAGGTGTCGTGAGTGCCTGAAGTGCCCCTGAATATTACTGAACATAGTACTTCACAATATATAGAGTACAAGTATTATTGTTTAGAATGCTATACCTTAGCAACATAACAGTTTAGTGGAGGTGTCGTGAGTGCCTGAAGTGCCCCTGAATATTACTGAACATAGTACTTCACAATATATAGAGTACAAGTATTATTGTTTAGAATGCTATACCTTAGCAACATAACAGTTTAGTGGAGGTGTCGTGAGTGCCTGAAGTGCCCCTGAATATTACTGAACATAGTACTTCACAATATATAGAGTACAAGTATTATTGTTTAGAATGCTATACCTTAGCAACATAACAGTTTAGTGGAGGTGTCGTGAGTGCCTGAAGTGCCCCTGAATATTACTGAACATAGTACTTCACAATATATAGAGTACAAGTATTATTGTTTAGAATGCTATACCTTAGCAACATAACAGTTTAGTGGAGGTGTCGTGAGTGCCTGAAGTGCCCCTGAATATTACTGAACATAGTACTTCACAATATATAGAGTACAAGTATTATTGTTTAGAATGCTATACCTTAGCAACATAACAGTTTAGTGGAGGTGTCGTGAGTGCCTGAAGTGCCCCTGAATATTACTGAACATAGTACTTCACAATATATAGAGTACAAGTATTATTGTTTAGAATGCTATACCTTAGCAACATAACAGTTTAGTGGAGGTGTCGTGAGTGCCTGAAGTGCCCCTGAATATTACTGAACATAGTACTTCACAATATATAGAGTACAAGTATTATTGTTTAGAATGCTATACCTTAGCAACATAACAGTTTAGTGGAGGTGTCGTGAGTGCCTGAAGTGCCCCTGAATATTACTGAACATAGTACTTCACAATATATAGAGTACAAGTATTATTGTTTAGAATGCTATGCCTTAGCAACATAACAGTTTAGTGGAGGTGTCGTGAGTGCCTGAAGTGCCCCTGAATATTACTGAACATAGTACTCTGGCACAACCTCGCTACAACACCTATTGTGCTACACTCTAATTAGCTGCGGAGATGTAGAGACCAACCCCGGCCCTAGTTCAACGTTGAAGAAACCTCACCACCAAACAAGTAAGGCAGACACCGACATTTCAACAGTCCCTAGCAGTAAAATTCGTTATAACAAACTGGGCCAGCAGGCACCCAAGTCTCCCGTCACGCTCCAACTCACAACCAAGACCGCAGGGCAACCGCCAGCACAGTGCCAACATTCTACCTACTCAACATTACCCTCAACTGTATCATCACTACCACAGATATCGGTGACCCAAGTAACACAACATGCAACCAGAACACCCAAACAAACAGGAAGCTCTAGCAAACACATCGACAATGAAGTAACAGCAACAACGGCCAAGAACAAGGACATAAAACAACAAATACAGGTAGGGGTGGGAGGGGGGCAAGGGGGAGCCACAACCTGTCCTCATCTCACGCGCTCACACACCATCAGCCGCTCACGGCGCACAGCTGATCACCACACCGCCAGACGTACGATGAACAGTAACAGGAAAATATGTATAGTGTGCGATATTGGATTCAACAAAAGGAGTACAACGTCACAATGTAGTAGTTGTAATGAAACAGTACACGATCGATGTACTTACATTACTAGCAGAAAAGAAGTGGAATGCGATAAATGTAGGGAAATAGCTATTAAGGGTCCTAAAATCATTTGTGAAATATGTGAATCATTCATAACAAGAAAACAAAGGATCATAAACTGTGTTAAGTGTAAAACTGTAGCTCACATGAAGTGCATCTCTAAGAAGACCAACAGTGAAGAACGGGAATTCCTATGCAACATATGTGCCTTGCATTCATTACCGAATATTAATGTAAACGAACCAATTAGTATTAACAACTCAGAATCCAGCCAGGACACATTCAAAATCAAAGATGAATACAGAGTGTTCACCAACAAAGGGCTCCATCTTATCCACATTAACGCCAGATCAATGTACCATAAATTGTCAGAATTAAACTTGTTAGCTAATAAGGCCTAAGCTTCAATAATTGCAATCACAGAAACCTGGCTGGATTCAAGTATAAACGATGGTGAAATAAACATTCAAGGTTTCAATTTGGTTAGGAATGATCGCAATAGGCATGGGGGAGGAGTATGTCTGTATGTAAAAAACAACCTCACACACACAACCAGGACCGACCTCCATGTAGAAAATCACGAAGCTCTGTGGATCGATCTACGCCTGCCGAGGTCAAGACCCATCACAATTGGGGTATGCTATAGGCCACCAGACGACACACAATTCTTGACCAAATTTGAACGAACGTTGTCATCGCTAGACCCTCGGAATGAATCCATCATACTAGGGGATTTTAACCTGTGTTACAAACAACGAAATGATAGGCTTGTACGAGAATATAGGCATATACTGACAATGCACAATCATAAACAACTCATCACAACCCCCACACGTATCTCTGAGAACACTGCCACAATAATAGACCACATAAACTGTAACAGAGAGGACAAAATATCCCAATCAGGGGTTATACAGACTGGGATAAGTGATCACTTCGTCACATATTGCACACGAAAAACCACAAAAATTACCCTAGAGAATCACAAGATTATCAAAACAAGGTCACTCAGAAACTACAATAAAGAAACATTTCTGGACATTTTATGGAATACAGACTGGTCTCCAGTGTTTGGAAGTACAAACGTTAATGACGCATGGGTTGGCTTCAGAACCATCATCACAAACATTCTAGACGAAATAGCTCCTCTGAAAGACATACGAATTAAAGCAAGGTCAGACCCATGGATCAACAATGACATACTACACCATCTGGAACACAGAGACAATCTGTTAAAAAGGCTAGCGAAACATAGACAGGATCAAGGTCTGAAACATGAGTTCAACAGGGCCAGGAATAAACTAAGTAGGAAAATAAAATCAGCGAAAACTAATTATTTTCACAATAAGGCAGAGGAATATCAGAATAACCCAAAGAAACTATGGAGGCACCTAAAAACAACAGGCTACAGCAACAAGACAAGGGATTCGTCTAACACTAATATTGCTCTCACCATTAATGATCAGATTTGCCACGATAAACGACAAATTTCAACCTACTTCAACTCCTTCTTCACCTCCATAGCAAACACACTTGCACAGAACCTACCTCAACCTCTCAATAAATACACGACAACAACGGCCACCTTTCGAAATTTCTACAGAGATAAAGACATACACCCAAACACATTTGGATTGCAAAATGTTACACCAAAATACACTTTTGACGAGCTGTCTAACCTAAATGTACATAAAAGCACAGGACCAGACAAAATTCCTGCCAAATTTCTACGAGATGGAGCCATTGGTATAGCAGGCCCCCTAACTCACATCATCAACTTGTCAATTAACACCAACACTGTACCTGCTGAACTGAAGGAAGCTATTGTAACCCCTCTATTCAAGAAAGGAAATAAACTAGAAGTTGGTAACTACAGACCAGTTAGCATATTATGTATTGTATCTAAAATCCTTGAAAGAGCGGTATACACCCAAATTGAACACTACCTCAAAGAAAATGATCTATTCTATAAGTTTCAATCAGGTTTCAGATGCATGTACTCGACAGACTCCTGTCTCATCCACTTAACGGATCACATTCGTAAAGAAATGTCTAAAGGTAACTACACCGGTATGGTTCTTCTTGATCTACAAAAAGCGTTTGACACAGTAGACCATGATATCCTATGTAATAAACTACAAGCAATGGGCATAGGATCTGTGAACTGGTTTAAATCTTATCTTAGTGGTAGAACCCAAAGAGTCAAAATTGATGATAATATATCTGATCCTATGCCAATTAACTGTGGGGTCCCGCAGGGAAGCATCCTTGGTCCCTTACTCTTTCTCTGTTATGTGAACGACATGGAACTGAGCGTCTCATGTAAATTATTACTGTATGCAGACGACAGCGTGCTCCTGGTTTCAGGAAAAGACCCAATAAGTATTGCCGCTTCACTTTCCAAAGAACTAGAATCATGTAGTGAATGGCTAGTGGACAATAGACTATCTCTTCACCTGGGCAAGACGGAAGCCATCTTATGTGGAACAAAACGCAAACTGAAAGACATTGTGGGCTTCTCGGTCAACTGTAATGATATTCCTATAACAACAGTGTCACAAGTTAAATATCTCGGACTAAAACTGGACGCGAGTTTGTCAGGTGAAACAATTTTGGAATCTATCCTGAGTAAGTGTAGAGCACGTATAAAATACCTGTATAGACAGGTGGGATGCTTGCCCGCGGCGACCAAAAAGACCCTCTGCCAAGCGCTTGTTCAATGTCATTTTGACTATTCTGTGTCATCCTGGTACTCTGCATCATCTAAATCAGCACAGCACAAACTTCAGGTCACTCAAAATAAAATGGTTAGGTTCATGCTGAACCTAGGACCCAGATCACATGTTGGCCAGGAACAACTTCAGTCACTAGGTATGCTCAATGTCGCTGACAGGGCCAAACAAATCAGGCTCACTAATGCCTTCAAAATTTTCTATGACAGAGCTCCAGAGTACCTAAAGAATGATTTTGTTAAAGCAAATGAGAGGAGTGGACATAATACAAGAAACAGGATGTTTAATTTTAAGGTCCCGAGAATCCAAGGACAGGGTAAGCAAACATTCTTCTTCACCGCCATCAAAGACTGGAACGACCTACCCCAGTCAGTCCGTGAAAAGAGAACACTGTATTCCTTCAGACGTAGCCTGAAGGAACACCTGAACCGGACAGCTGCGAGAAGGGAGCACCAAGCTTATGTCTACTACTAAATGCGACATAAGAGATAGACAAACCAAACTGAAATGATTAATGATTACGGATTACTGATATTTACTATAGGATGTAAGGTATCTTAAAATAACCCCCTAGAAATACTTTTTCTAAAGTAACCATTTCTTTATCCTCCCCTTTTTTCCCCAGCTAACCTAATCCCACAAGGACCCCAATGGAAATACGCCTAACGGCCTTATTGGGCTATCCTTAGTTGGAATTATGCAAGGCTGGTACATGTCATATTTGTAACAAACTATGTGGTACCAACTCTGTAAATTGCTAACTGAATGAATATTATTATTATTATTATTATTATTATTACTTCACAATATATAGAGTACAAGTATTATTGTTTAGAATGCTATACCTTAGCAACATAACAGTTTAGTGGAGGTGTCGTGAGTGCCTGAAGTGCCCCTGAATATTACTGAACATAGTACTTCACAATATATAGAGTACAAGTATTATTGTTTAGAATGCTATACCTTAGCAACATAACAGTTTAGTGGAGGTGTCGTGAGTGCCTGAAGTGCCCCTGAATATTACTGAACATAGTACTTCACAATATATAGAGTACAAGTATTATTGTTTAGAATGCTATACCTTAGCAACATAACAGTTTAGTGGAGGTGTCGTGAGTGCCTGAAGTGCCCCTGAATATTACTGAACATAGTACTTCACAATATATAGAGTACAAGTATTATTGTTTAGAATGCTATACCTTAGCAACATAACAGTTTGGTGGAGGTGTCGTGAGTGCCTGAAGTGCCCCTGAATATTACTGAACATAGTACTTCACAATATATAGAGTACAAGTATTATTGTTTAGAATGCTATACCTTAGCAACATAACAGTTTAGTGGAGGTGTCGTGAGTGCCTGAAGTGCCCCTGAATATTACTGAACATAGTACTTCACAATATATAGAGTACAAGTATTATTGTTTAGAATGCTATACCTTAGCAACATAACAGTTTAGTGGAGGTGTCGTGAGTGCCTGAAGTGCCCCTGAATATTACTGAACATAGTACTTCACAATATATAGAGTACAAGTATTATTGTTTAGAATGCTATACCTTAGCAACATAACAGTTTAGTGGAGGTGTCGTGAGTGCCTGAAGTGCCCCTGAATATTACTGAACATAGTACTTCACAATATATAGAGTACAAGTATTATTGTTTAGAATGCTATACCTTAGCAACATAACAGTTTAGTGGAGGTGTCGTGAGTGCCTGAAGTGCCCCTGAATATTACTGAACATAGTACTTCACAATATATAGAGTACAAGTATTATTGTTTAGAATGCTATACCTTAGCAACATAACAGTTTAGTGGAGGTGTCGTGAGTGCCTGAAGTGCCCCTGAATATTACTGAACATAGTACTTCACAATATATAGAGTACAAGTATTATTGTTTAGAATGCTATACCTTAGCAACATAACAGTTTAGTGGAGGTGTCGTGAGTGCCTGAAGTGCCCCTGAATATTGCTGAACATAGTACTTCACAATATATAGAGTACAAGTATTATTGTTTAGAATGCTATACCTTAGCAACATAACAGTTTAGTGGAGGTGTCGTGAGTGCCTGAAGTGCCCCTGAATATTACTGAACATAGTACTTCACAATATATAGAGTACAAGTATTATTGTTTAGAATGTTATACCTTAGCAACATAACAGTTCAGTGGAGGTGTCGTGAGTGCCTGAAGTGCCCCTGAATATTACTGAACATAGTACTTCACAATATATAGAGTACAAGTATTATTGTTTAGAATGCTATACCTTAGCAACATAACAGTTTAGTGGAGGTGTCGTGAGTGCCTGAAGTGCCCCTGAATATTACTGAACATAGTACTTCACAATATATAGAGTACAAGTATTATTGTTTAGAATGCTATACCTTAGCAACATAACAGTTTAGTGGAGGTGTCGTGAGTGCCTGAAGTGCCCCTGAATATTACTGAACATAGTACTTCACAATATATAGAGTACAAGTATTATTGTTTAGAATGCTATACCTTAGTAACATAACAGTTTAGTGGAGGTGTCGTGAGTGCCTGAAGTGCCCCTGAATATTACTGAACATAGTACTTCACAATATATAGAGTACAAGTATTATTGTTTAGAATGCTATGCCTTAGCAACATAACAGTTTAGTGGAGGTGTCGTGAGTGCCTGAAGTGCCCCTGAATATTACTGAACATAGTACTTCACAATATATAGAGTACAAGTATTATTGTTTAGAATGCTATACCTTAGCAATATAACAGTTTAGTGGAGGTGTCGTGAGTGCCTGAAGTGCCCCTGAATATTACTGAACATAGTACTTCACAATATATAGAGTACAAGTATTATTGTTTAGAATGCTATACCTTAGCAACATAACAGTTTAGTGGAGGTGTCGTGAGTGCCTGAAGTGCCCCTGAATATTACTGAACATAGTACTTCACAATATATAGAGTACAAGTATTATTGTTTAGAATGCTATGCCTTAGCAACATAACAGTTTAGTGGAGGTGTCGTGAGTGCCTGAAGTGCCCCTGAATATTACTGAACATAGTACTTCACAATATATAGAGTACAAGTATTATTGTTTAGAATGCTATACCTTAGCAACATAACAGTTTAGTGGAGGTGTCGTGAGTGCCTGAAGTGCCCCTGAATATTACTGAACATAGTACTTCACAATATATAGAGTACAAGTATTATTGTTTAGAATGCTATACCTTAGCAACATAACAGTTTAGTGGAGGTGTCGTGAGTGCCTGAAGTGCCCCTGAATATTACTGAACATAGTACTTCACAATATATAGAGTACAAGTATTATTGTTTAGAATGCTATGCCTTAGCAACATAACAGTTTAGTGGAGGTGTCGTGAGTGCCTGAAGTGCCCCTGAATATTACTGAACATAGTACTTCACAATATATAGAGTACAAGTATTATTGTTTAGAATGCTATGCCTTAGCAACATAACAGTTTAGTGGAGGTGTCGTGAGTGCCTAAAGTGCCCCTGAATATTACTGAACATAGTACTTCACAATATATAGAGTACAAGTATTATTGTTTAGAATGCTATGCCTTAGCAACATAACAGTTTAGTGGAGGTGTCGTGAGTGCCTGAAGTGCCCCTGAATATTACTGAACATAGTACTTCACAATATATAGAGTACAAGTATTATTGTTTAGAATGCTATACCTTAGCAACATAACAGTTTAGTGGAGGTGTCGTGAGTGCCTGAAGTGCCCCTGAATATTACTGAACATAGTACTTCACAATATATAGAGTACAAGTATTATTGTTTAGAATGCTATACCTTAGCAACATAACAGTTTAGTGGAGGTGTCGTGAGTGCCTGAAGTGCCCCTGAATATTACTGAACATAGTACTTCACAATATATAGAGTACAAGTATTATTGTTTAGAATGCTATACCTTAGCAACATAACAGTTTAGTGGAGGTGTCGTGAGTGCCTGAAGTGCCCCTGAATATTACTGAACATAGTACTTCACAATATATAGAGTACAAGTATTATTGTTTAGAATGCTATACCTTAGCAACATAACAGTTTAGTGGAGGTGTCGTGAGTGCCTGAAGTGCCCCTGAATATTACTGAACATAGTACTTCACAATATATAGAGTACAAGTATTATTGTTTAGAATGCTATGCCTTAGCAACATAACAGTTTAGTGGAGGTGTCGTGAGTGCCTGAAGTGCCCCTGAATATTACTGAACATAGTACTTAACAATATATAGAGTACAAGTATTATTGTACTGTGGTGGGCTGACCCTTTGTCAGAGTGAGGGTTGGTGTCCTCTACTTCCCATAGCCCCTTCTATCTTTTTCTCCTTCTGCATCTCTAATTTTTTTCAAATGGCGTAGGGATGCGGCGACCCCAACGCCCGCCACTTTCTGGTGCAGGTAGCCTCCTCTGTGGTGGAGGGGTGAGAAATTTCCACCACCGCTTTTCTCCGGCGAGACGTAGAAGTCGGCTAAAGGGGATCGGGGGCGGGGGGCCTGGTATCCTTCTCCCCTTAAATAAATCTACCAAAAAAACGAGACAGAGATAGGGGCTAGGGAATGCGTTCGTGGTCCCGGACCCTAAGAATAGGAGCTTTGAATGTGCGTGGATGTAGTACGAATGAGAAGCGAGAGGATATTGGAAGGTTATTTGAAAGAAGGATGTATGATGTCCTTGCACTGAATGAAACAAAGATGAAAGGAGAGGGAGAAGTGGATTTTGGAAACGTGATGGGTAGAAAGTCTGGAGTAGACGAGGGAGTCAGGGGAAAAGAAGGAGTGGCTATTATTGTGAAGGAGGAGTTGAGAGAGTTTATAAAAAGAGTGGAAAGAGGTGTCATCATGGCTAATGTGGGTGAGAATGCAGTTTAAGGGTGAAAGGTGGGTTTTTGTAAGTGCGTATGGACCAGGAAGTGAAAGAGAGTTAGACGAGGTAGAGGGTTTCTGGGAGGATTTGAGAGATTGTCTACAAGGGTTTGATGAAAATGAAAATGTTATAGTTTTAGGGGACCTAAATGCTAGGGTAGGAAATGAGCCTGTTGAGGGAGTCATCGGTAGTTTTGGTGTGGATGGTGTAAACGAGAGTGGAGAAAGACTGAAAAATGTATGTGAAGAGTGTAGATTGAGTGTAGGTAATATGTTCTTCAAAAAAAGGCGTATACACAAGTACACCTGGCATAGACTTGTGAGGGGAGAGATTGTAGAGAGGGCATTGATGGATTATGTGCTGGTGACAAGGGAAAGATTGTGTAGACTGCTGGATGTGAATGTGATGAGAGGTGAGGCGGAGGGTATGTCAGATCATTACCTGGTGGAGGGAAAGCTAAGAGTTAAGAGTTACAGGAGAATAAGAGACAAGCGTGAAGTAAGAGAGATAATAAAAGTTAGTGAGTTAGAGAAGAGTGAAAAAGAGAGGGAGTACAAGGAAAGACTAAATGAAAAGTGGATGGAAGTGAGAGAGATGGAAGAGAGAGAAGTAGAGGTTGAATGGCAACAGTTTAAGGAAGGAGTGAAAGCAAGTGCAGAGGTAGTATGCGGCAAAAGGAAAGTAGGAGGCAGAGGTATAAGGAAGGGAAGCGAGTGGTGGAATGATACGGTGAGAAAGGCAGTTGAGGAGAAGAGACAGTGTTTTGAGAGGGTTTTACAGGATGGTAGTGTTGAGGTATGGGAGAGGTACAAGGAGAAAAGGAGGGAGGCAAAACGGAAAATTAGAGAAGCAAAAAAAGATGCAAACGAAAGGTGGGGCCAAAGGCTGAGTGAGAATTTTGAAGAACGAAAGAAGATGTTCTGGAAGGAGGTAAATAAAGTAAGGAAAGGAGGACAAAAGAGGGAAGAGTCAGTGAAAGATGAAAATGGAGAATTAATAGTGGAACCAGTTGAAGTGAGGAAAAGATATGCTGAGTATTTTGAATCTTTGTTAAATACAAGAGATGGAAGAGAAGCAGTGATTGAAGCAGAGGTGGATGGAGATAGGTTACCCAGGCCACCCAGGTGGCAGGGAATGAATGAAAGGATTGAGGAAAATGAGGTGAAAGAAGCAGTGAAACAAATGAGAGCGGGAAAAGCAGAAGGTTTGGATGGTATTGCTGTGGAGTGTATAAAGAAGGGTGGAGATGTGATAATAGATTGGTTGGTGAGACTTTTCAATGTGTGCTTTGTTGTGTCAATGGTACCAATAGACTGGAAGAGTGCATGTATTGTGCCGTTGTACAAGGGGAAGGGAGATCGGCAGGAGTGTTCAAGTTATAGAGGTATTAGTTTATTGTCAGTGGTTGGAAAGCTGTATGGCAGGGTGTTGATAGAGAGGATAATAAAGTGTACGGAAGTTGCAATAGGAGAAGAACAGTGCGGTTTTAGGAGGGGAAGAGGGTGCGTGGATCAGATGTTTGCAGTAAGACAGTTATGCGAGAAGTATTTAGAGAAGCATAAGGAGATATTTTGGGCTTTTATGGACTTGGAAAAAGCATATGATCGTGTGGACCGTGAAGCAATGTGGAAGGTGTTAAGGATTTATGAAATAGGAGGAAATTTGTTAGAAGCAGTTAAGAGTTTTTATAAAGGGAGCAGAGCATGTGTGAGAGTAGGAAATGGTGAGTTGAGTGAATGGTTTGAGGTAAAGGTAGGTTTGCGACAGGGTTGTGTAATGTCACCATGGCTGTTTAATATGTTTATGGATGGTGTGGTGAGGGAGGTGAAAAGGAGAACTATGGGAAGAGGATTGGGTTTAGTAGGAAAGAATGGTAGAGATTGGGAGTTAAATCAGTTGCTGTTCGCTGATGACACAGCATTGGTGGCGGATTCTGATGAGAAACTGCAGCGGGTAGTCAAAGAGTTTGGTGTGGTTTGTGGAAGGAGGAAACTGAAGGTGAACGTCAATAAAAGTAAAGTAATGGTGTGTAATAGGGGAGAGCATAGGGTGAATCTAGATGTGAGGCTGGATGGGGAAATATTGGAACAAGTAGAGTGTTTTAAATATCTAGGAGGAACGATAAGCAGGAGTGGAGGTATGGAAATGGAGGTAAAACAGAGAGTGTGTGAAGGAAGGAAGGTTTTCGGAGCAATGGGAAGTATGTGGAAGACGAGAAATCTCGGAGTGAAAGTAAAAAGTGCACTGTATCAAGGAATTGTTGTGCCAACAGTGATGTATGGGGCTGAGACATGGACTCTGAAGAAAAAGGAGAAAAGAGGGCTGGATGTGATGGAGATGAGCTGCTTGAGGAGTATGTGTGGAGTTACTCGTAGAGACAGATTGAGGAATGAAGAGATACGTAGGAGAGTGGGGCAGCAGGAACATTTGTCAGCCAGAGTGGACAGAAGGGTGCTGAGCTGGTATGGTCATGTTGAACGAATGGGAGATGAAAGGCTTACAAAGAGAATATGTGAGTCAGGTACAAGGGGAGATAGAAGGGCAGGAAGACCCCCATTGAGATGGAGAGACTGTGTAAGAAAGGCTTTGGATGATAGAGGAATGACTATAGATCAGGCAGGGGAAGTGGTGGTGGACAGGAGTGAATGGAGAATGCTTGTGAATAGTTGAGTGAACACGTGGTCATTTGGAGTAAGGGGTCGGGCGCAAGTTCGACTAGATAATAGTCCATCAGGCGCCTGACCCGGGGGGACGATTAATATGAAGGGTGTGCCTGGAAGTGTGGTGGGAGGGCTTGTGGCTTTGGCTCTGCTGCATGTCTGCCTGCCGAGATCGGAACCTCTCCGGGTGGTCAGGGGCTGGGGAGTGCTGGAGCGACCTTGGTAACCCTGGTCTCTGGGTCTTCTCCTGGGTGACCTGGATGTGTGTGAGTTTGTGTTTTTTATCTGTGTTTATTTTTTGTTTTATGTTGTTTTTGTGTTTCCCTGTTCTTGCTCTGTCTTGAGTCGGCTACCCCCAAAATGGGGATTGGGCCTGAGCATATAGATAGATAGATAGATTATTGTTTAGAATGCTATGCCTTAGCAACATAACAGTTTAGTGGAGGTGTCGTGAGTGCCTGAAGTGCCCCTGAATATTACTGAACATAGTACTTCACTATATATAGAGTACAAGTATTATTGTTTAGAATGCTATACCTTAGCAACATAACAGTTTAGTGGAGGTGTCGTGAGTGCCTGAAGTGCCCCTGAATATTACTGAACATAGTACTTCACAATATATAGAGTACAAGTATTATTGTTTAGAATGCTATACCTTAGCAACATAACAGTTTAGTGGAGGTGTCGTGAGTGCCTGAAGTGCCCCTGAATATTACTGAACATAGTACTTCACAATATATAGAGTACAAGTATTATTGTTTAGAATGCTATACCTTAGCAACATAACAGTTTAGTGGAGGTGTCGTGAGTGCCTGAAGTGCCCCTGAATATTACTGAACATAGTACTTCACAATATATAGAGTACAAGTATTATTGTTTAGAATGCTATACCTTAGCAACATAACAGTTTAGTGGAGGTGTCGTGAGTGCCTGAAGTGCCCCTGAATATTACTGAACATAGTACTTCACAATATATAGAGTACAAGTATTATTGTTTAGAATGCTATACCTTAGCAACATAACAGTTTAGTGGAGGTGTCGTGAGTGCCTGAAGTGCCCCTGAATATTACTGAACATAGTACTTCACAATATATAGAGTACAAGTATTATTGTTTAGAATGCTATACCTTAGCAACATAACAGTTTAGTGGAGGTGTCGTGAGTGCCTGAAGTGCCCCTGAATATTACTGAACATAGTACTTCACAATATATAGAGTACAAGTATTATTGTTTAGAATGCTATACCTTAGCAACATAACAGTTTAGTGGAGGTGTCGTGAGTGCCTGAAGTGCCCCTGAATATTACTGAACATAGTACTTCACAATATATAGAGTACAAGTATTATTGTTTAGAATGCTATACCTTAGCAACATAACAGTTTAGTGGAGGTGTCGTGAGTGCCTGAAGTGCCCCTGAATATTACTGAACATAGTACTTCACAATATATAGAGTACAAGTATTATTGTTTAGAATGCTATACCTTAGCAACATAACAGTTTAGTGGAGGTGTCGTGAGTGCCTGAAGTGCCCCTGAATATTACTGAACATAGTACTTCACAATATATAGAGTACAAGTATTATTGTTTAGAATGCTATACCTTAGCAACATAACAGTTTAGTGGAGGTGTCGTGAGTGCCTGAAGTGCCCCTGAATATTACTGAACATAGTACTTCACAATATATAGAGTACAAGTATTATTGTTTAGAATGCTATACCTTAGCAACATAACAGTTTAGTGGAGGTGTCGTGAGTGCCTGAAGTGCCCCTGAATATTACTGAACATAGTACTTCACAATATATAGAGTACAAGTATTATTGTTTAGAATGCTATACCTTAGCAACATAACAGTTTAGTGGAGGTGTCGTGAGTGCCTGAAGTGCCCCTGAATATTACTGAACATAGTACTTCACAATATATAGAGTACAAGTATTATTGTTTAGAATGCTATACCTTAGCAACATAACAGTTTAGTGGAGGTGTCGTGAGTGCCTGAAGTGCCCCTGAATATTACTGAACATAGTACTTCACAATATATAGAGTACAAGTATTATTGTTTAGAATGCTATACCTTAGCAACATAACAGTTTAGTGGAGGTGTCGTGAGTGCCTGAAGTGCCCCTGAATATTACTGAACATAGTACTTCACAATATATAGAGTACAAGTATTATTGTTTAGAATGCTATACCTTAGCAACATAACAGTTTAGTGGAGGTGTCGTGAGTGCCTGAAGTGCCCCTGAATATTACTGAACATAGTACTTCACAATATATAGAGTACAAGTATTATTGTTTAGAATGCTATACCTTAGCAACATAAC